>JAVTVY010014843.1:0-61379 GCA_036873755.1 Hanleya hanleyi | reverse complement strand
GGCGTAATCAAGGGTCTGTAGTTTTAGCCAGGTGTCGAACGTCAAGGCAATATGCCTAGCTGGTCTGGCGTTAAAGGCCGGTGCGTTAAAATGCACTTCTTCGTCTTTGACACTCACAGTTAAATAGGCTGAGAGCTCCCAAATGTTCGTGTGGGCTGCCTGGTAGGCCTGCTGGATAATGTTATTGATCTCCTGCACAGACATAGGCAGTTGCACCTCTTCTTCTTTCACAGACATAGGAAGTTGCACCTCTTCTTTAACGGGCTCAGGCACTTGCTGGGGTACTGGCTGAAGCACTGGCTCAGGTATTTCTAAAGGTGTTAGTCGGGGCCGTTTGGGTCGTGCAGCGCGTTTGGCAGGTACACCAGACGCTGGGTGCGTACGTTTGCTAGCTGTACGCTCTTCGGTGGTGTCCATGGCTAAGATATCATCATCTTGTATAACGTGGGTTTCAAGTAGATCTGCTAGTTCTTCATTTCCCGTCTTCTTCAGCGCCTCCACGAAGGCTAGAAATGCATAGGGGCCACGGCGCAGTAGACCGTCGATGAGGGCTCTGTTTTGTGCTGAAGTGGTTTTCTGAGCCATGATATCTTCGCGACCGTGTTTCAGGAGTATGTTTTCCTCCATAAGCAAATCACATAGTTCAGCCACATGCTGCATCTCATCAATGAGGCGAACACGGTACTTTTGAAGCGTAACTAGGTCGGCTGACTGCATGACTGTGGGCTCAGGCTGGTGAGTAACTGCTACGGTGTAATAGTCTGGTGAATTTGCACTGGTAAAATGAAAAAAAGTAAAAGGTTCTCCACAGCTCATACAAGCAGGCAAGCAGGCTGGCTGGCTGGCTAGAGGTGAGGCAGGCAGGCAGGCAGGCAGGCTAGAGGTGAGGCAGGCAGGCAGGCAGTCAGGCTGGACAGGCAGGCTAGAGGTGAAGCAGGCAGGCAGGCAGGCTGGTCAGGCTGGGAAGGCAGGCAGGCAGGTCAGGTCAGTCAGGCAGGTAGTGCCCTGAATACACCCCACCCCTAAAAATCCCCTCCTTTTATACGTTTTTCTACAATCCGTCATTTTGGTCCCACCACCACCCACAGGCCGCCATTTTGAACCCACCACCACCCACAGCCGCCATTTTGAACCCACCACCACCCACAGCCGCCATTTTGGTCCCACCACCACCCACAGCTGCCATTTTGGTCCCACCACCACCCACAGGCCGCCATTTTGAACCCACCACCTCCCACAGCCGCCATTTTGGTCCCACCACCACCCACAGCCGCCATTTTGGACCCACCACCACCCACAGGCCGCCATTTTGAACCCACCACCACCCAGTTGCGCCGCCATTTGAACCCACCACCTCCCACAGCCGCCATTTTGGTCCCACCACCACCCACAGGCCGCCATTTTGGTCCCACCACCACCCACAGGCCGCCATTTTGGTCCCACCACCACCCACAACCGCCATTTTGAACCCACCACCACCCACAGCCGCCATTTTGGTCCCACCACCACCCACAGCCGCCATTTTGGTCCCACCACCACCCACAGGCCGCCAGCCTTGAACCCACCACCTCCCCACAGCCGCCATTTTGTCCCACTCACCACCCACAGGCCGCCATATTTTTGAACCCACCACCACCCACAGGCCGCCATTTTGAACCCACCATCTCCCACAGCCGCCATTTTGAACCCCCCACCTCCCACAGCCGCCATTTTGGTCCCACCACCACCCACAGCCGCCATTTTGGTCCCACCACCACCCACAGGCCGCCATTTTAAACCCACCACCTCCCACACTTGCACTCAGTGACCCCTGTGACGTCATATGCAAATTTCTGAGGTCAAATTTTACTCGCTTCTGATTGGCTGTCACCAACCCTTCCACCCCTACACATTAAAAGTGGTTTGGCCCAAGGTCAAAGGTCAATAGGGCTCAGATCGGTCTTTGTATACTACTTCTGCCATTTTCCCAGACAAGTCTAGACATGTCCAAAGGTCACGCCTCATTCACCCAAACCGGAAGTGACGTCATTTTTACATCCGGGTGAAATTGGCGTCGATTTACGTGCTCCCTACTACTAATGTCACAGTAGAGATGTCAATTCCGGATCAACGAAATACGCGCCGTTTATTCTGTATGATTATACGTAACCGAAAATTGTGACATTGAAGACTTTGCACACGGACAAATGTCCAATGGCAGAGTTATTGTTTTAGAACAATTTTAAGTCACAGAACGGGATAGTCTTAGCCACTCCCCGACGCAAAGATTTCAAAATTTTCATCATTTGTGTTCAGTATTAAAATTGAGAACAAATATCGATGGACATATGTTCATTTAGAGAGTTTATATATTGTAATCCTGAAGATGCTAGTCGAATTCATTATGCTGTCCGAAACACGATGAGAGTGTGAGTGTAACGTTCTTAGGAATTTTGAATCTGAATTCCATGCAATATAAGAGAGGAATCCATATCAGGTCCCATGGGGTAACATTTTCTGCAGGTTTCTATTGAACCAGGTCTGTTAGGTTCAATCTTAAATGAATGGTCTTGTTCGTGTACAAATATATCATGGTTCGAACTGTCCAAATGCTGCGAGAATTAATTTAATTACTGAGGACAATTGCCGTATATGGCATGGTCAGACAGATCGGGCCGACGAATTTCCGCCTCAGTAATGGCAATCCAACAAAGTCCAGGCATGTTATACACCGTTTTTGCCTGTTTGGATATTGGTGATAAATGCCCGCCCAGGCTGATAAATAAAATTCCATTTTCAGTGGCTGTAACGACCGCTAGATGGCGTGATCCGCTAGTCCACTTACCAAAGTGATTCGCAACTGCCCTGGTGCACTCATCTTCATTTTATCCAGCCAATTTCTACGTTCCAGGTTCGAAGTGGGAACGTAGAAATTGGCTGGATTAAATGAAGATGGGTGCACTGAGAAGGTAGCTAAATAATATATAGCCCTCCCGAGTATGAGGGCTATAGGTCGGCCCCAGTCACCTCCAGCGAGGGTTTTAGATAATTTTATTACGACTCACCCACCTCTGAAACTGCCGTACATCTAATCTCTATCCCCTCCTGCGCACTATTTTAAAATCTTGTGCACTATTGTGAAATAGTAACGAATATATCGCCGTCTGAATTTTCCAGTCGACGACTTTCACTTCGCGCGCCATGTTCAATTGCAAATGGCCCATATACACATATAGCGTGACGTCACCAACATGGCGCGTAGAGAGTTGAAGTTTTCGACTGGAAAATTCAGACGGCGATATATGCGTCACTATTTCACAATAGTGCGCAAGATTTTAAAATAGTGCGCAGGAGGGGATAGAGATTAGATGTACGGAAGTTTCAGAGGTGGGTAATTCGTAATAAAATTATCTAAAACCCTCGCTGGAGGTGACTGGGGCCGACCTATAGCCCTCATACTCGGGAGGGCTATATATTATTTAGCTATGAGAAGGACGTGAATATCTCATTTATTCTCAAGCTCGACAGATTTTCCTAGAAAATAAGACCAAGAATCAATCTCAACTCTGAACAAAACGAGCGCCAGAAGTCCAGACGTAAAAAGTGATTCTGAACTTCCCTATTAACTGTACCGGTACCCTGCAGGATTAACCTTCCCTTCTCATATGTTTGGCGATAATAGGCATACTTGTTTGTCAGTATTATAAGTGTCAATCAATACAACCTAGGTGATATTAGCTCAAATGAAGGCTTCACCTGAAAATTAGCAACATGAAATAGACATTATAATATTAAAAATAATTTGGTTAATAATTTCACTTGTAGGTACTATATATGAGGAAAATAATTGTCCAGTACTATTGTTTCACATTTATAAATCAATTTGATGATGGGTTTAGCCAGACTGACAGTACTACTGACAAATATAACATAGGCCTACCGATACCGTACAAAATAAATGTTATTTAATTTTTTTTCTGCTTCTTCAAACCATCTTTCTCATTTCTAGTTTGAGAAGTGGGTGAAGTTTCATAGTTCCATATCACTGGGATGTATCGCTAAAAGATTGACAAGGGCTCGAGGGCTGGAAAATTTGATTAATCAGATTTTCGGGTGAAAGTCACTCTTAATCGTGGCAGGGATTTATGAGCCTGCAAGCTGCATGGAGTTTGGGAGAGACGGCAATTTAAAATCTCGGAAACCCTCGACAACAAGACCCACATAACAGTTCAAACAACATATCCAGGGTTTCCGATATGTCACTTACATCAGGGTTTCGGCCCGATAGAGACAACAACAAGAGACGGTTTGTGTCACTTCACCAAAAAACAATCAGATATGTCTGCAGTCATCAGCCATGAGTGCTAGGTAAGAGGTTAACTCCAGAGTTTTGGAAGACAATAATTCATAGAAGGCGGTTGTGATTGAAAGAAAGATCGATTGAAAATTCGCGCTTTTCTGCGTTTACTTCCGGGATCATAGGCCTAATTTGCTTGGTTCCCGAAATTACGTTGGTTCCATTCACTCACTTGTTACACAAAAACAGTTTTATTTCATTGATTTTGTTTCATATATTTTTTAGGTTTTACAAAACACCAACAAGAAAACATCGAGGGAGTTTCAAATCGCCGGTAGGTTGGGTTTCAGCAGAAATATAGCTGTTATTTAATCACTCCCTCGCAGAGCTCACAGTGTGGCCGTGATCGTATAGTGGTTAGTACTTCTCGTTGTGGCCGAGACAACCCAGGTTCGAATCCTGGTCACGGCAGGCTGTAAAGTCTGACGCGGCATTGAGCTCTTCTTTTTGCCTTATCCTTTTGAAAGAAAGATCGATCCATTAATCCTTTCTTTCTTTGTGGAAGTTGTTCAACTATGTGTTCTTATTAAATTAATATGAATCGAAAATGGATAAATAAGCAAATATTAACAACAGTGCACATATGGAATACCAGAAGTTTACCAATTTGAGGGAGGGGAAAAATTATAGTCTTTTTGACTAAACTTGATGAATTTTCTCAGGAAAGTTTTCTTCATTTTCATTATAGATTGGAGTATTCATTTTAATAAAGACACCAATGTTCCTTTTTTATGACAAATGCAATGAAATTAAAGTCCTGATATTTAGCTGTGAAATTTCTGTATTAAAATATCTATTTAATCCCCACAAATATTGACAAAGACCTGCTAGTGTGAATGAAATTACAAATTATAAATAATTTTCATTAAAAAAATAATAATAAATTTGATGTTAGACCATTTCATTTTAATAAACTTTTTTGTTTTTTATTTTCACTTTTTTAGAACCTTTAGTTTAATTTGAAGGGTTTTTTTTATCATTACGGAAAACCATTTGGTTAATGTGCTATGACTTCAGAGTGAAAAAATGAAACTCCAGGAAGTCTGTGTGTTCACCTTAATTTTATGTTGTATTAACTAATTATGCTAACTCATTTTATCTACCTCAAGCTGCAGAATTCCAGTCCTGCCAGTCAAGAGTCCAAAGTGGATACAGCTGAACTTGAGAATCAAGTTGAACAGTTAGAGGAAGAAAACAGAAAGCTAGATACAGAAATCAGGAAATTACAAGAAAAGTGAGTACGAGATGTAGGCCCTATGTCTCCGTCAGTACCAGTACTTACAGTTAATAATATTTTTTTTCTATTTCAAATTCTAAGGTTTGAATTAGAAGCTCTAGTGTTGTCAGATATATGTAGCTGTCCCATTATGTTTTCATGCATTCTTATGGAAAAGAATATCGTATGAAATTGTATCTTTTTATTCCAAGATTTTTTTTTTTTTTTTTTTTTACTAAATCTACTTGATCTATGAAAAATTATGATGAAGTGCAGAGAAGTCATGCAGTTTTGGTTCTTCAATTCAAGTTTTTCAATATTCCAGCTCGGTAAAATTTAAATATGGGTATTGAGAAAGTTTAGGCAGAGTAAATTTTATTTCATTATGTTTTTTTTTTTAAATATTACATTGACAAGGGTGATCTGTCATGCTACCCAGCTTAATTTTGAAAATGCTGTTTGCTCAATTTATTGCACTATTTCAGGCCGCCCTATCTCTTTACATGTTAATCCAGTCAACATTTTGCCCCCCCCCCCTCCCCCGACTCGAGCGCCTATTACTCCTACACTGACAGTTCGAAGACTTCACTATTGAGATATAGGCGAGCTGTATCATGTACCAGATGTATGTCTTTTTTTAATAATTAAAGGTAAGCATAAACCAGTGACTGAGGTGATCATATTTCTAATTTACATCTTGAAAAAAAAAAAATTCTCATTTGCATCCCACGTTGGGAAATCCTGGCGATGGGCTTGTGACATGTACCATATAAATCAAAACGATGAAAACAAAACAAACTACATTTCTTATACAAAAATACTCATTAGTAGATTAGAAAATCTTACTTTTAGGTAAATCAATTCCATCTGATATCAGGTCAAGAAAATGCCATAATTTAGATACATTTTAAAAGACTCCTTATGGTTGTGATTTTTAAATTTAACCATACAGCCTGAGGCATCACCCAGGATAAATGCACATTGGCTTTAAATGAGAAACTATGACTCCATAAGAAGCTGAAGTAATGTCTCAACTGTTAATCTATCCCCACCCTACTAAAAATGTGTAATTGCTTGTGTGCTTTCTCAATCTCAGGATAACTATTTTATAAATGAGTGCCAATATTTATGTCTGATATATACCACTTTTCTCTTGTAGGGGTTATAAAGAGAGCGAGTTACAGGTTCATATTGATAAGCTTCATGAGTATAATGAAATAAAGGACGTAGGTCAGATGGTCCTCGGGAGACTGGGTGAGTCCATGTTGTTGTTTAAAACAGTATTGGATGATCGAATTATCTGTTCAAAATGATTTTTTTTTTTTTTTTTTAAGAGAGAGAGAGAGCGAGAGAGAGAGATAGAATAAGCAGGATTCGAACCCATGACCCCTCATCCATGCAGCGTTACTCGTGTCTGTACTCTCATGATTGCTTCAGTGGTGGATTTTCATTATTTTCATTATTTCTTTGTTATTTCAATGATTTTTGAGGGTGATCAAATTTATTAAAAACCACTGATTAAAGTTTGTCTCCAATATTGGGGGCGATTGAATTTTGATAGGGGAATTGAATTATTAGAGGTATTACCTTATAAAGATGAGATTGAGTGGGTCAGTTTCTGTTCTGTTCTAAACACCCAAATTGGTGAGTCCATTTTTCTTCAAATTTTGTATAAGGTAGTCATCAGACTGAGAGACACAACTTTACATAAGGATGAGTTCATTTCTTGTTTGTATAAACGTCAGATTATGTAGTTTTGACAACTTCCTGTTCAGACACAAATTCACATATGATTACCATATGAACATCAGATTGGGTGAGTTCACTTTCTGTTCAGACACAAATATCAGTCGAGGTTGAGTTGAACCAGATTTTAACAGATTGGATGAGCTATATGGCAAGCCAAGTTGCTTTTAATTCAGAATTTCCGATATCGGAATTAAAATTTCTCATATCAGAAATTCATGTCCCTCAATTTTCGATATCAGAAATGACAATTTTGAAATTTCAGTGCAATTCCCAAATTGAATTTGTGATATCGGGAATTAAATTCCCGATAAAGAAAAAATGTCATTGAATTTCTGATATCGGTGATTGGAATTTCCAATATCAGAAATTCTGAATAAAAAACACATTGGCTTGTCATAATGTTGGTTTGATAAAGGAGTATGTCAAGCCAAAGTGCTTTTTATTCATAATTTTTAATATCGGAAATCATCTCCTAATTTCCGATACCAGAAATTCTGAATAAAAAACACTTTGGCTTGCCATGGAGCTCAATTCTGTATTAGATGTAACTGCATCATCAGATATTGTGGTGTCTATCGTACTAATGCTATTATGATATGTCCTGCAGTTGATTCAATCAAAGTGGCTGGTAAAAAAATTAGAAATATTTTGCTAGTTTCAAATATCATGTTACTAGTATGTCATTTTGTATATTTATTCAGCTAACTTGGAAGGTGTGACCACCAAGGTTCTGTATGAGAAATATGGACTTAGCGAAGAGGACTAGGCCAAAAATTTGATGGCTCCTGGAAATTGTGACGGATGCCATCATGAGTTTGAAACGAGTCCAGTTTGTGAAAGACACTGCCAAGATTAAAAGTTTGTAGACCTAATTGATCTATTAATCAGCTCAATACTGAATCATAGACTTTGAGGAAGACATGCATGTAACGTTAGGTCTATAAAATGTCTATACAATAAGATCTTTATGTGACTTGTGTTCTGTGGTTATTATTAGCCAGTCTTAGAGTTTTGTAGAATCTCCTTTCTGGAAGTTGTAGATCAGGGAAAAAATGTACTAGCTAGATTGAAAGAACGGGACATCATTTTCCGCCAAACAGTCTTTCCTTTCATACTATCATATGAATAAATGGATGAGTAATGTTTGGGTTATACGGATCAGATTGTTTGTTATATGATTGTGTCACACTAATCAGATGGATCAAATGTTGATGAGCCCCGTGAGGCTCCCGGAGATTGACCTGGGGTGTCATGGTGCACACTCCAGGTCATGGAAGTCTCAGCTCCTCAGAGAGCTTGTCGTAAGAGATGACTATAACTGGGGCACCCGTGGGGATCAAGGGTATGAAAAGGTATAGGACACTACCCGTGTGGTTTCCGGGTGTGAAAAGGAATAGGTATGACTGAAATAGTGCTGAAAGCGACGTTAAGTCATATTCACTCACTCACTCACTTTTGTTATATGAATCAGGTGACCCAGTAATGTTTGCGTCATGAATCCGATGGTTCAGTAATGTATGTGTTGTATGAAATCAGGTGGCTCATTAAAGTGTGTGTCATATGAATCAGATGGCTCAGTAATGTATGTGCCATATGAATCAGGTGACTCAATGATGTGTGTGTCGTATGAATCAGGTGGCTCAGTAATGTGTCCGTCATAAGAATCAGGTAGCTCAGTAATCTGTGTGTCACTGTGCGTGTCATATGAATCAGATGGCTTGGTAATGTTTGTGGTATATGAATCAGATGGCTCAGTAATGTGTTTGTCATATGAATCAGATGGCTCAGTAATTTGTCCGCCATATGAATCAGGTGGCTCAGTAATGTGTGTGTCCATGTGCGTGTCATATGTATCAGATGGCTTGGTAATGTTTGTGGTATATGAATCGGGCGGTTCAGTAATGTTTATGACATGAATCAGGTGACTCAGTAATGTTTGTGTCGCATGAATCAGGCGGCTCAGTATTGTGTGTGTCATAGGAATCCAGTGGCTCAGTAGGGTTTCCGCCAGATGAATCAGGTAGCTCAGTAACGTTTATGGCATGAATCAGGTGACTCAGTAATGTTTGTGTCGCATGAATCAGGTGGCTCAGTATTGTGTGTGTCATAGGAACTCAGTGGCTCAGTAATGTGTCAGTCATGTGAATCAGGTGGTTCAGTAATGTTTATGGCATGAATCAGGTGACTCAGTAATGTTTGTGTCGTATTAATCATATAGCTCAGTAATGTGTGTGTCATAGAAATCCGGTGGTTCAGTAGTGTTTGTGTCATATGAATTATGTGGCTCAGTAATGTTTGTGTCATAAGAATCAGATGGCTTATTAATGTGTATGTCATAAATAATTCGGGTGGCTCAATGTGTGTCTTATGAATCAGGTGGCTTATTAATGTGTGTGTCATATGAATCAAGTGGCTCATTAATGTGCATGTCATGTGAATCAGGTGGCTCAGTAATGTTTGTGTCATATGAATCAGACAGCTCAGTAATGTTTTTCTCACATGAATCATGTGGCTCGCTCAATCATGTTTGTGTCAGATGAATCAGATGGCTCTGTAATGTTTGTGTCATGAATCAGATGGCTCAGTAATGTTTGTGACATGAATCAGGTGACTCAGTAATGTTTTGTGTCGCATGAATCAGGCGGCTCAGTATTGTGTGTGTCATAGGAATCCAGTGGCTCAGTAGGGTTTCTGCCAGATGAATCCGGTAGCTCAGTATTAATGTCGTATTAATCATATAGCTCAGTAATGTGTGTGTCATAGGAATCCGGTGGTTCAGTAGTGTTTGTGTCATATGAATTATGTGGCTCAGTAATGTGTGTGTCATAAGAATCAGATGGCTTATTAATGTGTGTGTCATAAATAATTCGGGTGGCTCAATGTGTGTCTTATGAATCAGGTGGCTTATTAATGTGTGTGTCATATTAATCAAGTGGCTCATTAATGTGCATGTCATGTGAATCAGGTGGCTGTCATGTTTGTGTCATATGAATCAGATGGCTCTGTAATGTTTGTGTCATGAATCAGATGGCTCAGTAATGTTTGTGACATGAATCAGGTGACTCAGTAATGTTTGTGTCGCATGAATCAGGCGGCTCAGTATTGTGTGTGTCATAGGAATCCAGTGGCTCAGTAGGGTTTCTGCCAGATGAATCAGGTAGCTCAGTAACGTTTATGGCATGAATCAGGTGACTCAGTAATGTTTGTGTCGTATTTTAATCAAATAGCTCAGTAATGTGTGTGTCATAGGAATCCGATGACTCAGTAATGTTTGTGTCGCATGAATCAGGTGGCTCAGTATTGTGTGTGTCATAGGAACCCAGTGGCTCAGTAATGTGTCAGTCATATGAATCAGGTGGTTCAGTAATGTTTATGGCATGAATCAGGTGACTCAGTAATGTTTGTGTCGTATTAATCATATAGCTCAGTAATGTGTGTGTCATAGGAATCCGGTGGTTCAGTAGTGTTTGTGTCATATGAATTATGTGGCTCAGTAATGTGTGTGTCATAAGAATCAGATGGCTTATTAATGTGTGTGTCATAAATAATTCGGGTGGCTCAATGTGTCTTATGAATCAGGTGGCTTATTAATGTGTGTGTCATATTAATCAAGTGGCTCATTAATGTGCGTGTCATGTGAATCAGGTGACTCAGTAATGTTTGTGTCATATGAATCAGACAGCTCAGTAATGTTTGTCTCACATGAATCATGTGGCTCGCTCAGTCATGTTTGTGTCATATGAATCAGATGGCTCTGTAATGTTTGTGTCATGAATCAGATGGCTCAGTAATGTTTGTGTCACCTGAATCATGTGGCTCAGTGATGATTGTGTCAGATGAATCAGGTGGCTCATAAATGTGTGTGTCATATGAATCATGTGGTTCAGTAATGTTTGTGTCATATGAATCAGGTGGCTCATAAATGTGTGTGTCATATGCATCAGGTGGTTCATTAATGTGTGTGTCTTATGAATCAGATGGCTCGGTAATGTATGTCATATGAATCAGTTGGCTCAGTAACGTTTTTGTCATGGATCAAATGGCTCAGTCCGATTGTGTCTTATGGATCAGATGACTCAATGTTTGTGTAATATGTATCAGCTGGCTCAGTAATGTTTGTCATATGTTAGGTGATACATCTGCAATTATGGAAAAAAGAGGCTATATAGTTGTATTAATAAGTATGAAGAGGGTATATTGTTGAACAAAAATGTTGGAATAACAGTGTCTACCTGCCACTGATAAGAGACACTGTAGGGCGGATGGGGAAGACAGGTTGCACGGTGTACTCCCACTCACGGGAACAGTGCCCATCGCGGTGCAATGTAGTGCCCAGGTACCTCCATTCATGAATCAGGTGACTCGGTAATGTATGTGTCATATGAACATATGTTCTGATGCTCTGATGATGCCACAGTGAGATAATAATCGTAGAGGCTTTCGATCGAATCTTTGGGTTCACTTCTTTTCTCCTAATTTCAACGAGACCAATGGAGGTGTAATACTTGCTAGTGGTTTTGAAGAGGTAGATATTTCCCATCTGTGATATTTGTGCAATTTATTAGTCCATGGTAGGATTTGCACACAATTCCTTACCCTTTGATCGTACCTTCAAGTTGTTGCAAAATGCTAACGATTACCTGTCTTACTCTACACAACGAGAGCTTCAATAGGACACTAAACACGACAAAACTCGCATAACATGCTTCCCTACCAATTGTGCGTGTGCAGAATGACGTCAAAGATCAACGTCACCAGCTCAGTCTTGGTATGTGCTTTAAAATAGGTTAACCAGAAGACTATTCTGTGAAGTCATGTGTCGCAGTCAGTATGTCGGCACCTCTTCCCACTTCCCTTATATGTGTTGCAATTTTTTCCTGTATATGGCGAGATTCTGCTGGTGGACGTTTCGTCCCCGAGGCCCGCCCCCTGTACAGACCTTCTGGTCTTTGATATATGTTGGCATTTGTGGGAAGTTGATGCTGGGTCGACATCGGGCCTTACAGACTAGTCTTTTGTGTTAATTGCCGTCATTTACATCTGACGACGATACAGCTCACCAATCTCCAATGTACGAGTTGTCACAACGAAACAGCTCACCAATTACCAGTATACGAGTTGTCAGAGCATTTCCATCATAGCTCTCTAGATTTGTATCTAATACCGCTTATGCCGGTGCTAGGGGCCGTGTGGTCATATCATCCAAGTTGCCACATGAACAGGTACAATAAAAGCGTACCCGAGATACAACACATATCACGAATCGTTAGATTCTTGGTATGTGCTTTAAAATAGGTTAACCAGAAGACTATTCTGTGAAGTCATGTGACGCAGTCAGTATGTCAGCACCTCTTCCCACTTCCCTTATACATTTGTATGTGTTGCAATTATTCTATACAACGAGCGTTTCAATAGGACACCAAGCACGACACAGTTGGATCAAGTATGGCCCACAAAGGGCCAAAAACTACCACCTTCAAGTTGTTGCAAAATGCAAGTATGTCTCCACTATCGACAAAACTTGCACAACATGCTTCCCTACCAATTGTGCGTGTGCAGAATGACGTCAAAGATCAACGTCACCCGCCCGGTCTTATTCTATACAACGAGCGTTTTAATAGGACACCAAGCACGACACAGTTGGCCCAAGTATGGCCCACAAAGGACCAACAACTCCCACCTCAAATGCCCTTTCTATATTATTGCTGCGTACAATATTACGTCACAGGTGAGCGTAACTACCCCAGTCTTATTCTGCCATCAAAGAGAGCATCAATATTATGGGACACCATGCACGCCCCATTCGAAGTACGTGCGGGCGGCTCACTCTCCCTCAAATGCCCTTCTCTACAACTTGCATGTGCACAATGACGTCACCGGTCAATCACATAACAGCCTGGAGACCACTCCAGTCTACACTGTGCCCGCTCCATAGAACCCACACATGATCGCCCATATTGGTTAGTGTTTCATCCTGAGTGTGAATGTAGCCGCCTGTCCCCGAGTGCTGATAAAATCCGACCGTAATTGCGGAACATAAAACTGAACGAATGGTTTATGGCCATACTCTGTAGGGAATGACGGGCGAAAGGCATTATCATGAGTTATACTACATGTATTTACACGGTCACCTCACTCATAAAGAATTCTTGCATCTAACTCGAAAAAAAAACAAGGAGACTATTACACCCATAATCCAAGCAGGGATAACAAACTAAGTTTTACGGTGACTGAGATATCATGATGACCATATCGTTAAATCACTATCACTGTGTCACTGACGTAGCGGAGTCGAGAGTAATGCGGCTCTCTGACTGTAACTACCGTACCATGTTCATATATATTTAGAACTCGGGACCGCAAACTCGGCCTTAAAGTCCCAAATAACTATTTCATGATTACCAGGTTCTTTGTCAATGCTCATGTTCCACGGAAATAATGCATTCTATGTGATAACTTGGGATGTATTTTCTTATAAGAAAATACATCCCGAATTATCACATAGAATGCATTATTTCTGTGGAACACTGTAGTGAAAAGTGGCTGTACGGCGCCACCATATTTGTACACGAAAGTGAGTCTCTATGGGCAGTGACGTTGCTCGTTTCACGCGACGTAACACAACGTCATTAGTAGCGTCATATGGCCTTCGCCACAACGCTTTACTTCCACACAACTCCGCAAATTTATAAATTGCAAATAAATTATATTCTATTCCGTTCAACTCGGACGTCATTCTTTCTCAACTAGGACGTAGTTTTAGCTCATCGCTGTCCTACAGTTGGATTGCGCGAAATAAAAAATATTATATCAGTCCAGTAGTATAGTAGGAAAATCAGTAACGTTACCAAATTTAGTAACAAAATGTCAACTTGAATGCTTCGTTACAGAAATCAATAACAATTCTCTGACCTTGGTGTTGTTTTTGTTAATATTTAATAACTTCCTGGTTGTTCATTTTTACGATTTTGTTAATTGTGAACCAGTTCTCCATGAGCTAAATATGTACCAATTACGTAATATTTTTGTCGACTACCTCTCTATATTTAGTTTTCATGTAACCAGACCACGAATAATGGTAGGTCTATAAATTTCCGCTTTTCATTACTCGAACTTACCACAGAATGTAGCTAAATAATTTAATTAAACAATTTTCAGTGACGTTTAATTAATTTTTTCCTATGGTTCAACATGTCCGGAATTACGTGGTAGCCTTCTTGTTTCGAAATCCTTCGTTTAGGAGCAAAGAGATGACCCAAAATACGTCATGGTTCTTTCAGCTGAGGGAGATAACTCATGTAAAAGAATTTTTGTTTGTTACTGCTTTTAGTAACTTCTAAAATCAATTTCAGATATGTGTTGCTGATTCAGTAGCAGAGTTTGGTGTTACTGTAAACACTCACTTATTGTTTATAGTATCGATCTGTTCGCTTGCTATAAAAAAATAGTAACGTTACTCAAATTCGTACTTTACTGAACTGTATATCCCAGGTTTAAAAAAGCACAGAGCAATGCAAATTCTGTACGTAAAAGACAGATGCATATTACGTAGAGTCTAGACTGATGTTGTTTGAGCACGATATCAAGCAAGAAAAGACACTTCATATACGGTCATAAACAAGTGTATTTATATATGTATCTACTTTCCATATTTACACACATTTATATACAAATTCATTATTTCAAACGCTTTGTGACTTAACTACACAAAAAGTCAATACTGGTATGGTATATTGATACTCATGCCTATACGCACAGTGCCTGGACTCGGACTTTCATATAATACTTGTAAAATTCAATGTATTGAACTAGCTTTAACAAGAGAACCTCCAGTGTTCGCTCTGATAATTCGTTATTCCAATAGTTCGCTGTTCCTGTGATTCGAGATGCCAATAATTCGATGTTCCAAAGATTCGATATTCCAAACTATCTTTAATAAAGTAACTTCTTGGTCTCAAATAGTGCCGTTTTCAGTTGAGAATCGAAAACCGCCTGGTCTTATAACAAATAGTATAATTTATCCCCACTCGGGATGGATGGTGAAGTGTCGTGGTATCATTGCATGCGGCTTAGTATAAACCGAGCGCCAGTTGTTGACTGGGTCGGTCATGCTATGTTCTGGCAGGTGATGCCAAGTCGTCTCCATCCAGCGGTTTTTCCTGGACGTCGGGCTAAGCAGTCGAAGGTGTTTCAGATTGGAATGGAGATCCATTGACCTTGTCATCTGTTTACGGGTATTTGGCGACACCAACATCCCTGAAGGCTTTCCGCTGAAAAAATAAAATTAGAAATAAAATTATATACCATACTTGGAATTTAGTACCCTGCTTAACTGTGTATACTACATGTATATACGCAGTTAAGCAATGTAAGAATTTATCAACGGAATTTTTTTTTTTTTGCTTGGAATGTGAATATATCATTGCCCTTGTACAATCGCACTGTACAGATGTTACAATAACAGGTCACCATATTTCACCGACGGAAGCAATAACAGAAAATAAAGCCTGTGATTTTGATCCATTTCTCGGCAAAGACATAATTTTCTCGCTTTTTACTCGGCGCAATTATACACAATAGAAACAGGTTTAGTGACGAGGTATAATATATCACTGATATATATCAAAATATATTTTTCTTATATCAGTGAGAAAATCAAGTCGAGTCAAGTTGATTAGAATGACATTGTGGAACTATAGTCGTCGAAATAACTTTGAAGAACATGCATGGTGGCGCCATATAGAGCCTTTAGGGTTTTGTGCTAGGGGCCGTGTGGTCATGCCATTCAGTACGTCCACATGAACAGCTACAAGAAAAGCGAGGCTGGGATACAAATCACATAGATCACTTGGTTCTTGTGAAGTTTCTGAAATATGCAGTCAGCATATTTGTCTGTGGGGTCATATCACTTCGTGTCAGTATAGGAGGGCATCGTTTTCCACCACCCTTTTAATGTTGTGTTTAATTTGGAGGATATTTTCCAGGTAGGACCTAACTGATTTTCAAAGACCAATACAGTATTGCTTTCAAGTAGGTCAATAACTGTGCGTTATATATGAGCAGAGTTTTACGGACTTCTGATATGAGTTTACCTCTCTAATGACTTGATGACCTGCTGTAGTCGGACTGACTGTTCATTACCGGTGGTTCCCATTAGTTTGGTCCCTGATATCGAGTTAAAGAACTGCAGGGCCACTTCACGCTCTGAAAAATAAAATATCACAAAATAAGCAAAGGTGAAGCTGGATTTCTAATCACCAATAAGCATATACACAGTGACATGTATGAAGACAACAACAGCAAAATACCTTTTCAACGTCACTGGAAACTCTTGTCAACCACTTCTACCTGTTTACCTGTTATTGGGATATTATTGTGGTATTCAAATACAATGGTAATCTTCTCCGTCATCTACACGCGCGAGACTCGGTGTAGGGGACCCAAATAATTCATATGTACGTCTAAGGATGTAAGTGCTGGTTTTAGAAGAAGCTGAATAACGTACACCTTGTGGACAAGTAATGCATCGTGGTAATAACGAGGTTAGAGGCCTTGTGGTGTAGACTCTCTCTCTAAGTGTCCACACATATAACCTTAATGGGAACGTATCCAAGATTCTACTTCAGGTTGCCTTTGAAACAAACTGGTGTTTTTATTCGTTGATGTTGGTGTGTTTCTATGATTCTCATTGGTTGAGTGGCTGTTTCTGTTTCTGTTTCTGTTTCTGTTCGTTAAATTCCTCCAATGTCTGGAGAACCATGCGTAGCATGTACTTTTAGTACGGCACACAGCAGCACTAACATATCAAACAATAACCTATCTATATCCTACACCTACTAGCTTAGATAAGCGTTAAGCACCAAACCACCTCAAGGTGGCAAACGGATTCCCAGTCTCATACTCCTTTCATGGTGTAGGGCAAAACACTCCTTTCATGGTGTAGGGCAAAACAGAGTCCTCTGCTGATTGCCTCCAGGGTATGGATAATCTGTCTTGATTCTGTATGTGTGTTGAGATTAATTACTCCAGTTGCATCCAGGACTAGCTGTGTTAGGTATCCTGGGTTCCTTTCCAGGGGGTTCCAGACCTCTTCTCCAAAGTAGTACAAGACGGTTTCTTTTAATGCCTCAATGAAAGGGGCCCTGGTTGGCTCCGTGGCTGTACACAGGACAAGGAAATGTGTTCTTGTTTCCGGATCTTTTTGGCACAGAGGGCATGTTGGCCTGGTCTCATATTGGTTAAATTTTGCTCGGTTTTCTTGCAGCATATAGGCGCCAAGAAGAAGTTTCGCTTTGATGTTGGCTTTTTTCACAGCAATTGGTTCATACCCCGCACTGAGCCAGCATGCATGGGGTTTTTTGGGGCTGAAGTCCTCGATGTTCAGATAGTTTAAGGTTTTCTTGTTTCTTGCTTGTGTCCTAATTTTGTGGCTCCAAACTTCCTGTATCCTATTATTAACCATCTTTTTCCACTTGGTTTCACTGGGCATGTCTTTAATGAGATCATGCGCAGAGGGAAGATCATAGGAGTAGAGGAGATGTTCCATCTCCACAAACCAGCTTTTTGAGTTTGTATCCTTGACTGCTAATTGCCGAAATGCTAGGGCACGGCACGGTCCCAAGCAGGATGTATAAACCCTCGACAGCTGTTCTTTCTGGGAGATGTTGGATCTGTCTTAGTAGCTGCTTATAGTGAGTTTCAAGGAGGGCTATGTCTGTTTTTTTCAGTTTAACACATTCCAGGCTGGTGCTTGGGTTAGAACTTGTTAGTAATCTTGCGTGGTTTGAAAGCCCATCCTCCAATCCGAGATCAGCATGACAGTCATGCAAGTTAACTTGCAAGCTTGCAACTTCAGACAAAACAAAACTGTTCAACTTCACACTTGTCAGAGCAATGTGGCGTGTTTGTAAACATCACATGAGCCACAAACGGCAAACTATTATGACTCCCCCTGTAACACTATCCACGGTTAGATGCTACCGTTAACAAGAGGCGATTTGACAATACTACACTTTTCCTCATTACCAATTCACACGTGACCTGTTTATTCTTAAGAGCCCATGTGTGTTTGTGAATGTCAAACTCCGACCTAATTAAATGCTACCCAAGACCTGCACTGAATCCTGTTTGGGGATAAAGACTAGATTCTTATTGTTTATTTTAGCACACTCTCCGGATAGCTGACTTCTATTGCTCGGTCAAGCTGGAGAAATTCACAGCATGATATCTACAATGTACGTTCAAACTGGTCAGGAAGTTACGCCCCCTAAACTGACCAAAACTTTTAAAATGGATACATGTACTATACAGCCTGAACACAATGATCTGCTAATTATATAATTGAACATTACCAATCTACAATGGTTATAAAATATATCCAATATAATAAAATATGGATTAATTCCAATCTTCAAAATAACATATCGTATTTTACATCGTGTAACACCAGCATAAAACCAGCAGTAAGTCCCCTGAATGCTGCTTATCAACCAGCATGTCTTTGTCGTATTAGAGAATCCCCAAGTAAAAAGCAGAAACGAGACCCAAGGAACCAGCAGAATCAAAGGCTGGACAAAAAATGTTTCTCACAAGATAGGCCTAATTATCTTTCTTGCACTTTCAGGAAAAAAAAACCAGTTTTGCTTATTATAATCAAATGCGCATGTGCATATAACTTTCAATGTGACTTTTCGTGTGGACATTCAATTGAACAGCTACCATAAAAGCACAGGGATCACTTTAGTTCTCGTGGTGTTTTTAGTAATTTGTAGTCAGTATATCTGTCTGTGGGGTCATATGACTTCTTGTCAGTACGCCGGCATCGTTTTTCACCACCCTTTTAATGCTGCGTTCGATTTGGATAAATTATTATGGTATACCATTATTATGGTATACCATATACTGTATACCATTACACGAGTGACGTTCCGATACAATGAAACAGATTCGCCTTGATTAACTTTAAAAACGTCGATATTCCGTTTTATGCAGACAACACCCTTACCTTTATCAGTGGCACCTTCCATCCATTTCTTGACAGAACCTTGAGCATCGGGTTGTAGAGACTGTTTTAAGGCATGATCTGATTGGTGCTTCTTTTCAGTCATGCGCAGTACCTTCTGTATGACTCTCTGGTCTACTTCGGGGGCTTTTCTCATCCACTCCTCCGCCTGGCCCACTGCGCCTGGCTGTAGTGCATTCAGTAAATCCTGAAAATTGTAAATAGGAATTTTCGGGGGAACTAAAGATTGTTGAAGTCGTGTGGGCAGAATCAACAAATGAGGCCGGTTAAAGACAAATAAGGAGCTATAGAGCAACCTGTAAACCCCGTAAAGAACTGGCTCCTGCAGACTGACATGCATCTGACACGTGTACATCCTCGAAGGCCAAATCCGTGTAGGACGTAAAATGGATCACCCGCATTCGACTTCGTCTTTATGAAAGGCCTTTCGCGCCATAAATCCCTCTTTTAAACGTTCAAACTTTTTAAACGTTTAGAAATTGTGAACGTTTGAAAAGTTTAAACGTTTAAACCAACCAATCAGATGTCATGAATTGACATTTGGAAGACGTTTCCTGTCAAAAGGCAAACGTTTCCGGTAGTAATATTCGAGACCTTTAAACGTTTCCGGTTATGATCGTCCAATCATTTCTTTTTTATTTGTGCCGCGTATATTCAAACCTCAACATCAAAACGTTTGAATGTCCTCTGGCAAAACGTTTCCGGTATGTAGTCTGTTTTAATCAATCAAAATAACCCTTACAAATATTCGCGCATATATTATATATTCCCAACATGGCGCACCCAGCGGAGCAAAGGTTTTTTGATGACATACAATCCACATTTTCCTCCTGTGTGAGGCAACTTGAAGTGTGCCAGGCAGATGATCGTCATCTTGTTCAAGAAGCCATTCGCCGGTCGGCCCGCCGTCCGCCATCATGTCCCGCGCAAATTTCACCGGCGTCAAAGAGACTCTAATTTGTAAGGACGGTTTTGATTGGCTGAAATAGACTACATACGGGAAACGTTTAAAAGTTTTGAATATTACTACCGGAAACGTTTGCTTTTGACAGGAAACGTCTACAGTAAGAAAGAAGTAAAAAAAATTGATTGGACGATCACAACCGGAAACGAACGTTATCCTTTTAATCGGAACATTTAAAAGTCTCGAATATTACTATTGCCTTTTGACAGGAAACGTCTAAAGTATTGGGTGTTACAACAGGAAACGTCTGCTTTTTGACAGGAAACGTCTTCCAAATGTCAATTCATGACATCTGATTGGTTGGTGCAAGTTTAAACGTCTAAACTTTTTAAACGTTCACAATTTCTAAACGTTTAAAAACTTTGAACGTTTAAAAAATTGAACGTTTAAAAGAGGGATTTATGGCGCGAACGGCCTTGCATACGTCTTTACCGTGCAGATCCGAACGTAATATGATTCTTGACTGAGGTTCTACGGAAAGCAGGACAGGACAATTTAATAGACTATCATAAGACCGTATACCTGTTTGGAGACATCCCGACTGACGGATGGTGTCCTTTTGGAGACGGATTTCCGTGGGGAACCGAGACACTCTCTGGGTATATCGTGTGTTGGTTCTGCTGTTCCTATTCTACGGTCAGCCACCATTGAATGGGATCTTCTCAAGCCAGGGCCATCAGCTCGAGACGCCGACTGTCTTATCTCTGGTACTGAAAATATGGAGTAACGGCCCAAATTAATGAAAATATACTACCTGTATACGATTTTCATTCATTGCTTTTTGACATTAATAAATACACCCTCCTATCAACATCTGACGCTGTGCATTGATTTCGTCAATAAACCATTTCGTCGGGATATAAAGTGAACCGCTCAGACAACTCAGGTGCCCAGACTATGGACTTCTGGTGATTTACAGCCATGCACAACAGAGGGGGGATTACAAGACAAGGCCATATCCACCTGACCAATGGCAATAGATGATCCGATCAGAAACATTAAAGAGAATATTGGACAATCAAAAGTATACCAGTGCCAGCGTTCAATAACTTGATAGCGTTTCCAGGACATACACTTGTATTCTTTCTGGAATGTCGCTTACTTTATTCTGACAACGCTATACATGTGACGTAAGGTGTCTTTTTGATAGAATGTTTTCTTACATCTGTCAGAGGTTAATTTTCTTCCTCGTCTACAAGTCTGTTTTTCCGTTGAAGGTCGCTTTGTGGTGATTTTCATATTTGCGACACCGGCGGTTACTTTATCTGGAAAAAAACAAATGTGAAATGAAAAAGGACACGAGGAACTAATGGAACTGATACGATTCTATTTTTGGTTAACATACTGAAAACTCATTTGGATCGGAATGATGGAGACTCCTTCAATTCGCTGTCGTTCTAGTAATGCCATTGCAATCAAGGTGTAAATAAAACATCGATGTTCTAATAAAGTTTATATTTTCACCAAGACATCAATGTGTGGTTTTATCCCATGTACCCGTCCTGGAGATGCATGTAATAGTGTCATACCTGTAAGCGGGTCACATTCCACATCTGACATTAGCCGGTTGGGTACCTTCCAGTTGGAAAACATCTACGAAGAAATAAATTTAATATTTGTGAAATTCCTTCTATTTTACGGTGTATATTTCGGTTAAAAGAGAAATATAGACTCAGACCTGGTCTCTGGCTGATAACGTTCAATACCAGGGTTGATGTCACAGTGACTTGGGTGGCAGGGGGTGTCTTCGTCGATGTTGTTGTGATTATATAATTATTTTTTTTTTCAAGAATATAATTATTTCCCACCTTTTCATACACCACAATGCCATTGGATGTCATAAAAATGCTTTCTGTACGCCCTACATCGATCTACATACCCCTCCTCTACTAGATCTCCATCTGTAATATATTACTGTGGTGTATGAAAAGGTGGGAAATAATTATATTCTTGAAAAAAAATAATTATATAATCACAACTGCCACCCAAGTCACTGTGGTTGATGTAGAAATGTGTATACAATAATCTCTAATAACCACAGAAAATCTGATATACATGTATTTATTGATATTTTTTGGAACTGCACCAGTGCGCGCTTACCCATCATTGGTCCATACAGACTAAATCACATGTTTAGCATTAGAACACCAAGGTGAGATTCATTTTGAGAACATATTTCAGCTTAAACGTGTTTAGGTTTGAAACACATGGATGTTTAGATTATAAACAAACCGACATGTAGGTTATAAACACATAGGTGTTTAAAACCTAAACATCAAGATTTTTAAACCCTAAACACATTTAAGCTGAAGCATGTGCCCAGACTGAACCCCACTTCCAGCGTTTCAATCCAATAAACATGTGATTTACAGTGTATAATTTCGCGTATAAATCACCAGATAAATTATTAGATATGCGACCTCATGTAATTCTCGACCATGTAATTCTCGACCATGTAATTCTCCAGATAATCAAATGTATGTTGTTCGATATTAGTCGAGAAAAGACTACTTTCATCTGGGTCTGTAAGCAGTGGTTATTCGTTGTCAATAATACAAAATAATACTGCTTCACCATGAAAGGATTAGACGTCAATATCATCACTCCAACACAAGCATAAGCATATATATGCAGTTATTCATCGAGTAATATGCATACAAGTAAGCTATGATATATACCCGAGTATAAGAAGTGAGAGTTATCGCTTCTATCACTCAAGTAACACGGACGAGTTATCACTCCAATCACTCTTGAACAGATAACGTGCGAGTAAGACGTGACGGTTACGAATTCTGTCACTTTAGTAATTTGCTGAAGTTCCAGGCAAAGTGAAAGCTATATACGTTTTCCAGATGGATATTGCACGTTCCAATTTGTGACAAGAAATGTTGCCACCTTAACTCAAGGAAGTTCAATTATATAATTGCAAGTAGTTTAAAAACAATAAGCGCTTTCTCCATGCAAATTCACAAAACTCAGAATATTGTGTCAAAACAAATCAACACAGGCTACATTCCTTACCTCTACACCTTGTTCGGTATTCAGTTTCTTATCGGAGTCATGTGATTGCTTCTGGTGAGTAAAACGGGGGATGCATACGACCTGATTACTACGCCTCAAACTAACTATTGATCTCGTGATCAATATATTGATATATTTGTACAGTCACAGGTAACCATAATCAGTGAGTGAGTGAGTGGATGAAATTTAACGTCGCTTTCAACAATATTTCAGCTATATCGCGACGAACCAACTAAGCACCACCCAGCCCAGTTGTGTTCCTGCTACTTCAAAGAAGAAATCTTTGAAGCAGCATGGGATCAGACACCCTCCATCCACCCTATAAAACACTGATGACAGCACACAAGACACGGACAGGACACTTACAGGGTGCAATAAAGACAAGTGATATTACAGTGCTAGACATCACATCATCAAGTTCCTGTTGCTTGTAACCATAATCATTACCAAGGACACACACGGGTCATACTGCTCGTTTCAAACTCGTACTCATTGGCACGATCACACCATGAAGCTTGTATAAGCTTCAATCCTTCTTGAGGTATCGTGTCTATAAGAAAGATGCACAGACAAACGGACAGACAGACGAGGTGGACAATATTGCCCGAGATGTTGCAATCGAGTAACACGAATGAATATAGTCTACAAAAATATTCCTCAAATACTCACGACGAAGAAGTGATTGATCACTGTATACCCAAGAGAATATACAGTACCGCAACCTTGAACTACATTAAATAATCGCTAATAAAGACATAGAATGGTGCATTAATTGACTGAATGCACACAAAACAAAATTCGAGTAAATATTTCAAACAGGCACAAACATCTAAAATATGCATATCAAGTTACCTTTCTAAGAATCCTTCTGTTTCTATCCTTTTATCCGAAAGCAGTCTTCGAGTCGAGACCAGAACAGGTTCGCCCCTGCTATTTTCTAAATCCTTGTATGTTATATTCTGGTATATGTTTGAGATTCTAAGGTTCACTCGCCCGTAAATGTCCGATTATACAAGGACAATCAGTTATAACCGAAAGAACAGACTGGTATGCCTGGCAACACACGAATTGATATTACTGTTTCACGCTGAGAGCGTTTTTATGTTGAGCTCAGAGACGGATCTCTGTTGTGTTGACCCAACCTGGGATTCATACAATAACATATACTAACAATGTACCTGCCTCAATGAACAGCAGTTAGTGATTGGTCCGTGACGGCAAATTATCTCTGGGTTGTTTCCCTCATATTTTCCCCCCAATTACTTTGGCATCTGCAGCTAAATACTGCGATATCGGACCTCAATTTTGCCTTCTGAGCTACATAATATGGTCGCTGACCTCAATATCTAAGCTAAACACTGTGGTATTTGACCTAAATGTTGGCATCTTATCTGAAAACTGTGGTGTCTGACCTCAATTACGTAGGCACCGAGTTAAATACTGTGGTATTTGACCTCAATCTTGGCATCTGAGCTAAATAATGTGGTATCTGACATCAGTTTTAGCATACTTGCATTCCTAATGTATAATCTGATAGTTAATCCAAATACTATATTGTTCTAACCAAACACTGAAGTATCTGGCGATTATGCATGACATGGATAAAGAGACACATAACAGGCACCCATCACCTTTAATAACGACAGAAATATATACGATCTGAGCTAATATATTGTGGTATCTGAACTGAGTAAGTATGCCCGTTCATGTAAATACGTCGTGGGGTATTAAACTCATACTATTAGTGTCACTGAAAGGAAAACTTTCCAACAATCGGTCATGTCATTGAAACGAGACCTTGAAATCATTGAGCAGGTTCGATGGTCCTTAACAAATATTTGCCCCCTCCATGCGGTAACCCGTCCGTGATATGGGTTTCTGGTCAATCAAGCAGAAAGTTTTAATGACCTTAGTAAGTGTGGTAGAATCGTTGGACAGGGGCCAAATACAACCACTCTATAATCGATCTATTTTCCTGTTGCAATAAGTTTCATTATACCCCAACGGTCTTTGTATAATTTTTACTAATTTGTTATACACATATAGAGACCATAGATACGGTTCAAATAACAGTGATTACGGGAGAGATAAAATCAAAATAACAATTTCATTGATTTCAGTTTTGGTTGACTCGACAATGAGGATTTGAGACAGAAACGCTATGTTGTTTTTACAACATGGTTTTGGTTTCAAGAACAGTTAAGGTCGCTTTATTTCTTCCAAGTATACTCGACTTTTGCTGTGTATATTTAATTATACATATATATATTAAGGCAAAATTGCAACATATATATGAATATTAATACGTGCTTGTGTTACATATGGGTCATCTTTATCCCCCCTCTTAATTCCCTCACCCCCTATTATTCAGGCAAGTCCCACCCCCACCCCAACCCCACCCCTCCTAAATTTTTAAACCATCCATGAGGGGGGGGGGGGTCGCTTTCCAATTATTGGAAAGGTATGGCGGGAAGATAAACCGGAAGTGCTAGTTCTGTCAGCTGATTGGTTATCTGGACCACAACTGACAAACAGGAAGTGACAGTCACCGAATCCGATTGAATAATTGGTATATTGTGATTAATGATTTGACACATATTGGACTGATTAGAATGGATAATAATGTATTTATTAGAAGTTAATTAGTGAGTATATAATACGGTGTTAAGGTAACTTTAGTGTTTTTAGGAATTTAAGTCCGCTTGCTATGGTTTAACCCAGATGAATGGTTTGTTTCCTTACCCACACATCATATTGGTGTTAAAGTTTCACCTGGGCACTGAGACTCGGTCTAAATCCTAAAAGACGGATTCCTTTAAAATCAGTTTTCTGTTCAAGTCGCTAATAGCCTGGTTGTTGGAGTAAACGATTTGAAATTTAGCATACTAATTTTAGCATACTATTATATTAAGTCAAAGAGTGTTCATTTCAGAGGGATTTTATAAAAACGATGTTTAGCGGTTGATTATTTCTTAACCTACATGTGTATATAACTGTGTGGAGGGGGGGCTTAATGCATCATCATTCGCCGTGGTTATATAAATCTGGTATATGATACTCTAAAACCATTGAGCTATATATCTATGGCTGAAATTTCTTCAATTTCGTAATATCACAACATATGAATTACCCGTTTCAAATACTTGAAACTTGACTTACCTTGCATAAATGTTGACATTTACCAGCCATGTGTATAGGAAGATATAGAAATGCCCCCACCAGCGTTAAAACCTGATATACCAGGCACGTAAATAAATCCTTTGTTGGTAACTAAGCGGTTGGAGATCTCCTTACGTGCTCATACGTGCATACTAATAACATACACTAGACAAATTATGAGCCATGCTTAACGAACTTAAGCTGCACGAATCTATATTCTGCAAAAACTAGTTCGGGGACTATCTCAAATTTACCAAATTGCGATTTAAATCCATTTAATTCATAATACGCCAATGTCTGGGATTAGTTTTGAATCTATTTGATGATGATTCTAGCAGCACATAAATAACTACAGTGTGTTCGTAAAAAAAACTGCGAAAGCTATGTGAAGTAGACGTGAGTCTGTGCGGACCACATGAGTAGTGGGGAAAGGGCAAATCTGTAATCATTTCTGAGGATGCTGAGGGGAACGCGGATGGTGGATGCGTCACAGGTGACGTCATATCCGGGTCGAAGGTCACTTTCGGCACAGATGGAAAAATGCACATGGTATGTTTATTACTATACGGTAGTGAATGTACGTCATTCAGCAATGCGACATCATATATAGTGGGTGTGCGTCAAAGGTGATATATATGATATTATGTGTGCGCCATATGCACATGGTTTTCATCATGAGTCAGAGTCCTGGTTTGTCACTGGTGAATTGATATATACGTCCATAACACATGGTATCCACGACCTACGTTATAGAACGATTTCCTTTGTCACTTGTGGAAATGGCAATCTTTTGGATTGTTATAAATCGCTCCATCATATTGATGTCATATTCAGCTAATTTGTATAAAACGGCCCCCACCCCCACCCCGAGCAGAGGATCGTGGGTAAAATCATAATGGTGACCATGTGGTGCGTTCGTTGTTTTTATTCAAATTGTTTACTTCTCTGTGAAAAAAAGTGTGAAAACTATTTTATTTCACATCAAATAATTATTTACTAATTTATCATACAGGTTTAGCAAAGAAAATTGCATAAATAGAAAAATCAGACCGAGAATGCGTTGGGAAAAATGACGTAATGTGATCAGTGTGGCCATCTTGATTTTTTCACATTTATTGTGAAGCCTGAAGCCCAAAATAATAGTGTCCTAAGTTTCAGCTCCCTGGTCTCGGGGATAATTATATTTAGTCCCGCTCCTCCCCCACAAGATGCGATATGCCAAATCGCCCAGGTCAGATAGGGATAACCGCAACTTATTTGGGGATGAATCTTGGCTAAACCGCACAAGGTCCTCTGGTTGAAGCCTATGCTGTAGTATTGTACAAAGGCAAGGGAGATATATAAAAGCGCTATACTTCTCAGGATATACTTACATCTAAACTGTCAGCTTTAGGAGCTCTCTTAACTCCAAAAACGTCCCCCACAGTCTCCCTAGCGTCCTCCATTTTTTCTCTTTCCTGGAAAAAGAACATGGAAATGAAAAGCCAATACCGGGAAAAAATTGTAAGACATCAGAACAGAGAATGGATGTTCACGAATCGCCAAAATGTTAAATTTTTATTAGTTTTTTTCTTGCTATTTTTCATTATGGAGGGTATAGAGTTATAATAGTGTTACTGGTATTTTTTTTTATTATAGTCTACAGTTAGTCATTTCGGACCAAATACCCCCAAGAATACTTAGTAGTAAGCGTCTACGCAATTCATATTCATCGGAACAAACAATAGCTATTCGTGAGGCGGGCACTGTTAAGGAGGATTTATACCCGAAAATCTAATTTTCCGTATTTTTTTTATATATTTTTTTGTGATTTCTTCCCAATGGCTTATGGTCATTAACATTCAAGACACGATGAAGATATAACCCATGACAGGGCTTAACCCAGTTACGTATAAGAGCCCCAAATGCAGTGTCAAACTGATCTACAAGTGTCAAACCATACCCATACCACCGGAGTGATATTAGCCCAATATAAAGGCAAATTCACCTGAGAAATACAGGAATATGAAATAAAAAATTAAAATGGAAAATAGTTCAGTTTATATTTGCAACTGTAGGCTACATAAGGAAAGTAGCGGTCCAGTACGTGACACTTTCTTCTTTAACCCTATACCTGGCCTGGGGGCATTTTCTGCCCACACCCCATGCTCCTATCCCCGAATGACAAAAAACAGAGCTGAAACTTCTTGACTTTTTAGATTATCATATTGGGGTCATTAGCCCCCGAGCAGAGGATCATGCTCAATGGCGAACATGTGGGGTATCAGAAAAGTGATGTTTTCGTCATATTTCTTCAAAATTTGTGCTTTTCTGTATGGAAAAGTAGGTAAAATCTATTTTATTTCATATCAGATTATTATTTACTAATTTACCATGCAGTTTTTGCGAAGAAAAAACAAAAATAAATAATTCGAAAATTCTGACCGAAAAAATGGTCCAAAAATGCTCTTTTTAAAAATGACGTCACAGTGACGTCATCATGGCGGCCATCTTGGATTTTTTACACATTTTCTTGTAAAGCTTGACCTAATGATATAGTGTTGTAAGTTTCATTCGTCTAGCCTTAGCGGAAATATATAGAGGGGGGTGTGGGCACTTTCTCCCCCCCCCCCCCAGGCTGCGATACACCCCAAATCGCCCAGGCCAGATAGGGTTAAATACCTTCCTCATGTCCAGATTGACGAGTGGTTGGATTTTCATGACCATACACCAAGTCATCGGGAAGAAATCACAAAACGAAAAACGAATGGGAAAATTCGATTAAGTAGATTCTCGGGTATAAATCTCCCTTGATGCCCGCCTCACGAATAGCTATTGTTTGTTCTGATGAATATTCTGACAAGGGGTGGGAAATTTTGATTAATAAGATGTTCGGTTTTCAATCCTCCTTAACTAATTACAATCGATGGAAATGTTCTTATTTATTTCGTTGGTCCAACCGAGCGTCAATCTCAAACAAGCCACGATCAATCTATATTTTTGGGAAAATATGGCCTGTTGAACAGCAGCCATATTATTATCTCTGGAAGACGCCCATCCACTGACCGTCGCCAGGCGCTTATCTGCTATACCGTGTAACGAAGGACCGTGTGGGCACTACATTAATTGTCGTTCACCATCCCATGGTTTTCGCATGAAAACTTCATAATTAAAACCCGATTTACCTAAGATGAAACTTCTCGGATAGAGTCCGAATTCCGCATAATACGATAACTTATGCTCACTGGTGTAAAGCAAAGGTTGTCCGTTTGGAATGTGTCCGCTTGCTAAGACTTTACTACCAAAAAGTGCAAGAATTGGGAATGATAGTCTATACTGTAGACGGGCAAGGGAGTCGGTCTAAAGGATATGTGATGTTTATACAGAATCAACTCCTTACTGACGTTAATGATGCCAATTTTATTTTATTTTGTTTATTTTTATTTAATTTTTTTTAGTCGAAAACCTGAAAATTAAATTATTTTCTTGAAGTTTACATACTAACATATCCACTTTGAAACATTTGCGATGGTCAACTGCACAAAAATGAGTTTATGACAAGATCAAATTACATTTTCCCACAATATATGAAGAAGTTTGCTTATTTTAAAGAACCATAATCTGTGTGTTGACGTACAAATCAACACTATAAACAACGCTTCGTCTGGTTTATTATACCCGAGTCCAAAAGATATTTAATACAACAAGCAGTCCGCTGTTGTTAAAAAATATGGAAGTGGAATGTACTTTCGCATATCCAGCATTATCGAAACTGAGCATAATGTGTGGCTTTCCAGCGAAACGAGTTTATGAATTTGCTCGCTTGGGGTGTTTCCAGTGAATTATGAGAAGAACTTGTGCATTGTAGTTTATGTAGACCCTCCGCACTTATTTATATAACTCATATTGCTGATGGTGCTGTGCTTCTGAAAATATGTCATGTTTGAATAATCTAAATGACATTTAACTGATGGAAAAAAGTGAGAGGGTATAATTTTCTACACGAGAAAAAGACTTGAAATTGTGCTACTGTGTAGCGTCTAGACTGTAACATCGCTCACTGATAACCAATGCTCATCAGAATTGTATCTTCCTTAGACCTGAAAGCTGAACACGAAATAGATTTCACGACTGCACTCAAGTGAAAGCCGTTTTCTTTCGTATACTACGGCGCAGAAATAAGTTTTGGTACATACAGAATTTGCAGAAGAAAAAAAAAAGGAAGAAGGATATTTGGGCCATTTAGCAATATAGCAAATTCTTCATATTGCGCCCGAGATACTTCCAACAGTTACTTACTTGCTGACCAGATGTTTATTTTCAGGTCAACAAGAAGTCTACGGTCATCGAACCAAGGATTGCTTGTAAATGCAATGGCCTATCGGGATCTATTGAAGTTTCATATTAAGTAAAGTGTATAATTAATTATTATTAATATTGGGTCAATAAGTTAGAATGACCCAATTCAATTCTTATAACACTGTATTAAAACAAAATAATAAGAAAAATATATACCACAGCGTCTTCCTGTCTTTCCTTGAGAAACTGGCAGAGCAGTACGTCATCCATGTTAGAATATTCCACATCGTAGACACTATCGTATTTGTTATAGGATCGCTTGGACCCCGCCGTGGCCGGTATGACTTTACCACGACTGTCATCGTTCATAACTTTTAGCTGTCGCGCGATCCAGTTCCCTGGTGGAACGGTTGGTGCCGACGTCGCAGCCATGGTCGGGGACGCTGGAGGCAAAAGTGGTCTATTCGTCGAGCCCCGACAACCTTCACAGTTCAGAAATCTGGTAATTTACCGTGCGTTGTGTGCAAGATCGTCAACTCGGAACATTTGCGCGTAGTTTCTTCGATGGTGTCTAAATCAGAAATGTTTCTAAAGCAACTCGGTGTGTCTATGGTATTTAAACCCGATCACACCGTTTAACTCGCTTAACTCGAACACAAAGAGCTCATGTCTGACGTTTTCTTACGAGCCCGAACTGTACCTCTAAATGTATAACAGTTGATAGATTAACAACTTAAAGACCCGTAGAAGGGATTATGTTTCAAGAAATGCATTAAGACATGTATAAAATAAATACCTCCCCAGTCGTAGTCAAGACGATCGCCGGTCCGAATCACCAGCCCGTTTAACAAGGCCTATTAATATCTTGGCTCAAGCACAAATACGATATTGTTTCATACGGACCATTATACTCATTGTTTAAGTCATAAGGCTGACAACTTGAAAACACTGGTAATTTATACGTCATACTATAGTCCAAGTTTCCTCTAACCCTTCAGCTCGGAGTTAAAATCTGACATTTATTTTTAGGATGACACTTTCTTGGTGAAGCAGGAGTACTTGTGCTCGATGGACCAGTCCATCCTCTCTAAAACCAGGGGTATCTCTATCCTAGATATAGCGTTTGGCTATAGCTAAGATTCATAGCGTCTCCCTTCCCTCAACGCTATGCCGACGACAAATACATTTCCCTGTTGGTAACTCGGAACATCTCCATGGCGCACATATTATTACCTTTGCGCCTCATTGGACCTTCATTAACTTGAGAAAATGGGCCGCCATGAATAAAAATATAGAAATGACAAACTAAATGGCCCTTCGTCGGTCATATATTAATATCAGACGTTAAAATTACCCTTATGGAGCCTCCAAATCACCTGAAATCGAGTTCACAAATAGAAAATTTGACGTGGTGAAGATGGGGTCAGTCCCGTGCGAGACTCGAACCCGAGCCCTCAGAGTTTGGCACCAGACCGTCAGCAGTCAATGAAGCCGGGTTCGAGTCTTGCACGGGACTGGTCCATCCAACACAAGTATTAGTGCTTCACCAAGGAAGTGTCATCCTAAATGTAACTGGATATAAATGCTACCTACTTTTTGGATGGCATCAGTACATATCTTGTCGTATTTTCCTCGCTGGAACAATCTTGTCACATATTAACCCTCGTCGCATCCTCACAAGCTTGTGTGGCTTGGTAGGTTATCCATAGCAGTTCTGGATAAAAATAGCTTAAGAGGTTTTCTCGAAATCGGACCATTCATTAAGAGCACGAAGTCATTTCATTGCGCAAATCCGGTGCGAGGTTTCAGATCCGACTGGTTTGAATTTCATAGCTGCCCAAATTACTTTGATGTCAGATGTAATCGACATCGGGAGTCGAAGCATAAACCGGAGGCTTGGGATACCGACATGTCAATTCAAAACAACCGCGGCGGATGAAATGTACGAGATTGTATGCTAGAGGCAATCACTGCAGAACTCATTCAAATCACCAAAAATATCGAGGTAAACTCTCTGCGAGGATTTAGGATTACTTGGACAAATGAAGATGCCCTCATCGTGGCTGAAGAAAGCTTGGGCCATGGAGTTAAATAATATCTTATTTAACTAAAAATAGTTAATAATATCTTATTTAACTCCATGGTATAACAAAACCTTAAAAGTTGATTGTATCTGTGATGCAGTATTCCATAATACCGTTAATACTGTATCTCCATTTCTGGCTCATGCTTCACGCAATTAAGCTAAAGTATATAGACACACAGGGGTTCGTTACCGTTGTTTACTGGTTAATTATGTTGATTTGGACAGGGACCGTACAATAAAGATTTTAATTTTATGGTCCCGGATTTGGGGAAGGTCGAGGTCGTGGGGAATCCTTCAGGACCACGACCCCCTCTCCACCATCAACACAATCAATTAACAACAGTAATGAGCCCGTGTCTGAACCCAGGGCTTTTGCAGCCTCACAAACATGACACAGGGCTGTTAATACACAAACTTACACAAAACGAATAAATACAAAAACAGCTCATCATACTTCCAGGATTGTGTACTTTATTTCATTAGAATATACTTTTGTACACATCTTCTCATTTGGTTAATATCAGGCAATGTACTGAGATCATTACTAATTTTCTCCTGAACTATGTCAAACTGTGAAATAGATCTGTTCACATGCCACCGAATCATGTTCAGGCATCCCACAACAATTCATTCATGCCATGGTGTTGTGAACAATGAAATTAATTGGGGGCGTTATTCCATTCATTGCAAATGCCACACGATTGTTCAATCATGATAAACTATTCAACTGTTCACAGCGAACTTTTATAGTTAACATTTGTGTCAGCGCTCGAGTCATTTATTTAATTTTCAACCCTTCACCTTGAAGTTTGAGGGTAGAGTGTCACATGTAATCAAATTATATAACCCTGAACCAAGAGCAGTCTAGAATGTGTGGTTGGTAAACATAAATAACCTTTCACACATGAAATTATGTATATCAATACTGTTTTATTGAATTGAATTATTCAAAAGTAGGAATCAGCAGTCCACCAATTGGTTACCATGGTTACCAGTGGAGCAATTTAGTGTAAATCCACACCATTCCACTTCTATTTTATTGTAGACAAGAAAATATACAAACCTGACAAAATAAGACATTTATGTATAGTTGTCAATATTTGCAACCAGACCGGTTTCATACGAGTTCATTCAATGATAATTCCATGAGCTTTCCATGTCAATAAATTACAAAATTTTCAACACAATTATTGCCCAAAATTTTACCCATAAGTACTGTTGGAAGAAATTTACATGCATTTATAATGGATTTATATATCCAGTTGCTAAATACCAAATACCGTATTTATAGACAAATAGATAAATCAGAAAGTGACAAACGGCGCCTCATAGCAAACAACCAAATCTCTGTTGAGATTTGAGTTGACTCGGTTCATGCAAATGAACATAAATGCATCCAATGAATGACATTTTAACCTTTACCACACACTGAAAATAGAAGTAAAATTACCATGTGTGATCACTGGAAGCACAATTGTCAAATTTCCAGGAATTTTTCACCTAATTCTTAAGCAGAATTTCATGGGTTTTTCACAACTTTTGAAGTGGTGTACAAACCTTAAATCAAACCTTGATTTATCTTCCACACACACACATATCCAAAGCTACAGATTTGAGATAGATTGGATTGAAGACCATAACACTTTTGTCAATAAAATAACATTTATTGAAGGATGTCTGTAGTAGATCAAAGGATTACCTCTAAATGGTTGGTTTTGCACCAGAACCCAAGTTAATCCTTAGAAAACACTATCTTGCCCTGATAGCAGTGACAGGTGCACTGACATGTGGGTCACTGTGCAAGCTCTGGTTCATTCTCCTGGCCTCGCCCCTATCTCCTTAACCTGGGGTACATATTTAACTATTAATAACTGGTGTAAATATGGTAAATATGGATAAAATTTTCCTACTATTCCAAGAAAGGAGCAATATGCTTACATTTATGATAATTTTGGCAACTTCAGGTCGACAATAGTCCCAGTTATCAAACCTATTTCCTAGGTTAAAGAGGATGCAAAGTGCCCCGATTAATGAACCAAATCTCATATGGTCAGCCACATGTCAGTGCACCGCCCGCTGCTATCGGAGCAAGACAGTATTGTCTAAGGATCAACTTGAATTGTAGTGCAAATCCCAGATTGCACATTTCTTCACGATCTAAATGATTCTAGAATGTCTCTAAAATAGTCTGAATTGCAGTAAAAAGTAAATGGATAGAATTAAACTATATCATGCAAAAAATGACACTGTATTTCTCTTCATATTTCATCACATTTTTGTACATATAATATTCAAATGCCCTTCTCCCATATCTAATTCTAATAGTCTGTACACTCCAGTGAAACAATTTTTCTTAAAAGCAAATGTTACCAGAACATTTGATCTATATAAACTAACTTTTAAAGAGAATGTACAAAACAAATATATAATTAACTAATGACTTTTCTACATAAATTAATCAGCGTGATCAATAACAATGAATAACTGTTCATTTTCCTTAATGTCAGGAGGGTCCAGCTGGATTTATGTTATCTTGACAGAAAACCTTTTTCACCACATCTGCAGGTTTTAGAATTTGAGTACTGCCGACAATGACCTGTTAGAAAGAAAATATATAAAACAGTAATGTTCTGGATGATACATCGGTCATTTAACAAGTATTTCACAAACAATTCAACTGAATACACTTAAATTCTAAATTTCCCACAGCAAAAGAAAACAGCTCACTGCAGAACCACTCCATCATCAAAATATTTCAAATATTAAAGAATACTCGTTCATAAGTAACATGCCTGGTATAGATATGGGGAAAAAGGGTAAAGGTCATTCATCAGTTATCATACTGGATGATGGCCAGATGCATGTATGCTGTCAATTTGGTAACCCTAGCCATTTCCTTGATATTCAACCTTTTCTGTCCGGATGACCTTGGGAAAATGGGGTCATGGTCACTTATCTTTAAATCCTTGTACATTATCGATTGCATGTGTAAAGTCTTCTGGTAAAGCTATCAAGGAGTTAGGGTTTTAGGCTTATACAACTGTTGAATCAGAATGTCTTTCACCTGTGTATTAGATTTGTAGGAGGCTACAGCATCTCTGATCTGTTTCACTTCTGTACTTGTCACACCTCCAACAACAAAGAGTATCAATAAAGGGTGATCACTTGGCCTTGGCTTGCTCACATTCATGAAAAATCTAAACAAGATAAAGCAAAGATCTGAATGAATACCGCCAACAAACAATATGGGTATGAAACATGAAGCATGCAAAGCACCGAGAACCCCTCGGCCTTGGGAGTACATACCTTTGGTGTCCATTTGTTTAGATAATTGTTTCCTTTAATTTCATTTGTGTTATTATACCATTAAAATTTTGTTTTGTTTGTAAGGGTAGAAAAGTGTTCAGCTTGTAAAAGCATTTAAGTTGCTGTATTTTTGTTTAGTGTTTATATTTAATTTTGTTTGCGGGAAATCGTTTCATTTGTCAAAAGCATTTGGGCTCTAGATATTGTTTCGTTTAGAAAAAGCATTTGGACACTGATATTTTTGTTTCGATTTTTTATCTTTTCGCATAGCGGAAATATCTAAACTCAACAGAATATAAACAAAAAGATATCGAATCTTCACAAAGAATTGTCCAATTCAAAAGAGTTCTGTTACCATGTAGAAATAGTTGGGTTTTTTTGCATCGGTAAACACTTAACGAAATGATAAATAACTGGACACCAAATGCTTTTACCCCTGTAGGGGCTCCTATGCATCAGCTTTCTTCAGATAATCAATTGGTGACAAACTGAGCTAGTCTGGCGGGTTGACCCAAATAAAATTTGTCAATCTCACTGATTTTCATTAGGCTCATGTGAAATGTAAGTTGGTGTACCTGGGTACACTTATTCTGGAGATCTGATGGTAATGAAGAAACAGATGGATGTAGGCCTACATACAGGACAATACTCCAAAGATAAAGTCCATGACCAGATGTGAGTGATAAAATTTATTATAACAGTCAAATGAATTTTGTCCCCAAATCGAAGTTTGATAGGGGATTGCATTATTAGGGAAACTACCATAATACAATTCCATATTACCCAAATCCAGTTTTCAACAGGTCTTTGAAGCCACTGGATTTGTATTCAATATCAGATATTTCTGGCTTGTCGGGATGGAATATCAGCTCCACAATTTGTCGTATCAGTGGTTTGTGACAGGCAGGAGACACAGCACTTCCTGTATCAAGGATATGCCTGAAAACAAAGTCAGTGATATTTAGTCATCAAGAGAAAGTTTAAGGACTGTCATTAGCATATACTATCTTTGGTTTGATAAAATCCTCATCCACATTCTTTAAAGGTGAAATGCATATATTTTTATGTTCTCCTTTTTATATTATTAACAGGTTGAATACTGATAGGAATATGGGTCTATCTATTTCACTCGGTATACAAATGTAATTTGAAGTATTTTTGTCTTCTAGAAGTTTTTAAAAAAGTTGGTTCCCCAAGCCCAGCTCAATTCGGATTTGCAAACCGTCATCGCTTATCTTTCCTTGATTGTGACGTCATGTCAGACCAGCTGCCGAAAGACTGAACATTACAAGAAACTTTGACGGGCCAGGTGATCTGGTGTGATATCAAAAACTAGCATCAAACAAGGGCAGAAAAGTGATGTGGATATCATTTCAGAAATCAACCGGGACTGGGAACATCAATTTTGGAGCACTTTTCTGAAATTACCAGGAGACACATGTTTCAAAATAAAACCAAACGCTGTACATAGATTTATATTTCCCTCATTAAAAAGCCAAAGGAGAATATGAAAACATTTACATTTCACTGTTAAGAGGATTCTAACTTGCCAGGCTCACTTCATTGCCAGTCCCAGTTAATAAATTGGTATAATTTTGATTGAGAATGGAACCAAAAAGATTGCACGAAGATTATTGTTGGATGAGTGTAACATGTTTTCACTTAGTGGTTAATTAGGAAGAATGGTCTCACCCAAGCTGTTTAAAATTGGAGCGAACTGATCCCAAACTCTCCAGTTTATACCAGATATCTTCAACAATCGCCATGACAACACTTCTGTTCACAGTATCACCAACTGCAGAATCAAACGGTGGGGTTTTGAGTGTAAGTGTACAGCATGTATACTAAATCTACATGTTCCACTCAGTTATACACTGCCTCCATAGTTCTGGCTGATTGAAAATGGGAGGGGCTTGTCACACATGATCACCAAATGAGTCTGCTGATTGGTCAGTCACTGATGATTGCTCAGGTGTCAACATCTGCATCTTTGCAATGTACCCACTGATTGGATGAAGTCAGTTAATGTGCCAGCCATACGACGCACTCATCGATAACCTCTCAAGTCTACATGGAACTTGAACAATGTACACAGTGTATATAATACATTGACCATCACAGCGTATAGAATTGGTATACACAGAACTTGATATTGACCACAGATTTATGATTTTTGTGAAGAACAACCAAATTCGAATTCATATACTGGAATAGAATTTTCAAATTTAAATTTAGAAGCAGCAGACAAATGGCAACGCTTTGATGTAAGGCCTCCCATCAACAAGGTAGTAGCCCAATATGGCATGGACAAAAGACTGACAACAGAACCTCCAGCAGGTGTTTTGTCAGTTAAATTTCATCGGTCTTTACACAAAATCGTTGCCAGACAAGTCCAATAGTGGTGAAACAGAGTCAATATATGCCAGCTGTAAAATAACACAAGGTGATAATAAGTCGATGACAAACAACTGAAGGCCTAATAAAACTTCTGCAGAGAGATTAAAATAATTTAAAAACATAATAAATTGAAATGACCTACCAATATCTTTCATCAAATCTGGAAGGGAGTCTTTCTCTGCCAAAATTGACTCTACAAATGCAGACTGAAATGAAACAAAAGAAAAAAAACCTTTATCCTCTGAACAGACAGTAAACATATACACGGTAAATTTCTTGTCAAGTCATCAATCAACATCGAGTTTTTACGTACATATTCTCAATTCACTGACAAGAGTTCACTGTCGTTGAATTGAGTTGTTTTTCATGTCTTATCAACTTTGGTGCGAAATTTTCATGATATGACTCCAATTTCGAACCTTCAACTGAGGAATAAGTTTTATTTTCCGTGCTAGTTCGTGTTGCACTCTGCACTGCTCTGGCCCGGCAGTCACTGTCGCTGTACACGTGCTTGCGTAGGTGCACGCGTACCTGACCAGCAGCCCTATTGCCGCCTTTCCGGGTATTTCTCATTCATTTTATGCCTATTTGTGTTTTATTTCCTGTCATAATCTGGTCATCATAAGGCATATAACATACAAATTCTTCCAAAATATTCAGCTTGTTTTTCTTTGGCGCATAAACCTTGTGGAGGTAAATTGCCTCATCACTGTGACCACGATGACATGTATTTGTGCGCTATGACGTCATAGCACAGTGATGATATATTTGATATCACCACTCAGTGAAAATATCGTTTTTATTCGTTTGATAATTGTAACTATCTCATCGCTAAAGTATATAATAAAGATATATATATAAACACTCACTACTTATTTCCAAACTTCATACACTGACCTTATTGATATCCTCAAGATAACTAACTCCAAAATGTATGAAACCTGGAAGCGAAATCACTTCGCCAGAAAGCATCATTGATATGCATACCAAACATAGGAGAAATATGTTAATGTGAGTGCCCGAGGATTGACAATGAGAATTTTGGGTGTTTATTTGTCAACATTGTTTTGAAAATGATACAGCATGGTAGATGTTTGGATGATAGCAATCTGATTAAAACTCAGTCTTAATAACCGCTCCTCTATCTGACATGTCGCTAATTAGGATCTGGGACAGTCCCTATCTTAAATCTGTCCCGCATGTCAGACTGGCCACCAATCACAGTCCAACTTCGACAGGCAAAGGGGTGCCTATATTCAGTGGCGGCGAAGTTCAAGGCGAGATCGAAAATTATGGTGTGCCATGAATTTGACGTGCCCGCATTAAAGCAGGAGCAGCTGCAGATGCTTTCTTGCATGCTACGTAAAAGACACTGTATAGCCATTCTTCCTACCAGCTGCGGGAAATCTTTATGTTGCCGAGTGTACGGACGAGGTGCAGAAAAATCCAACCCATGCAGGCGACGGACGAGGTGCAGAAAAATCCAACCCATGCAGGCGGCTGACGAAGTTCTTGCTCTCGACTCCAGTCCATAAGCGATCACCGAAGATTATTATTTGCTCCCCGTTGCTCTCTTCAATGACAGACCAGGAGAAAAGATCAAGGGATATTTCTTGCACTGATGGATATATAGGTACGGTTATTTTGTTTCATAAAATCAGTTCATAACTGCATCGCAACAACAACGTTAATATTAGGAGAGAAGCCGACACGCTATACTACGAGGCGTCTCATTGGGCGACTATTTGACCCGGAAACTATTTGATTCGGAGTTCGATCATCTGACGGATTTGTTACAGGGACTGTCCCAGATCTTAATTAGCGACATGTCCGCCGGAGGAGCGGTTATTAAGTCTGAGTTTTAATCGGATTGGGATGATAGTAAACTCTTGAGTGCTTGATATTGAACTTTAATTGATGGGGTCACTGAGTTTTATCTGCACACCTCATAAACACCCTCTCTGGAGGAATTGTCACTGTAGAACTTTTGTTGATGCAAAACAGTAATCAGTATCTGAATGTACTGAACTTTCACAAGAATTGAGAGCCAAGTTTTATTGTTTGAGCAGTCAATAGCTCCTATAGTCAAACTGGCCATACTTTGGTAAGAGGATTAATGATCCAACCATTGTTAGTCCCATTTTCAGTCAAACTGATCTCATCTATCTTGTCTATCTGACCAGACAACTGGAACGAGCCCTGGATAATTGTCAAGTGAGTTAGATGATACTTCACCAAGTCACATTATATGAACACCGGACCACCCAGTTCTTAATCTATCCTCCTAATGCTAAGCACTAAGTGCGGAAGCAACAAGCGTTTTCAAGTCTTAGGTGACTCGGCCCGAATTGTTTTCCAGAACCTTCCGATTGTAAGGAGGATGCTCTAACCATTGCAGTGCGAATAGAGAGAGCCCTATCATATTGGTACCTGAGCAGCCTTTTCTTCCACATTACTGCCGGCACAGACATCCCCAGATAAGGAATACACGTAGGTCAGCAAGACTAGAATGTCATCCAATGTATGGGTCCTGAATTAAACAGGAATAAAATAGGAATTACAAAACTTATTGACAAATTAAGATTAAGGCTAGTATTACAAATAAAGAAAATCAGAACATTTTTACAAGCTAGTATCAGCAAGAAGGCATATATATTAAACCTATCCAGTGTTGCCGGTAATGAAGTAGGAATAAAAACTGCTCAAGTCCTGCTGACACTTATTCTCCCTCTCTAGAAGTATTTCTAAGAAATCCGATGAGACAAAACAAGAATTTATATAGCACTTACTTGGCACAAGTAAATTCCTTTCATGCAAAATTGCTCAATGTGGAAAGACGAAATGCGAGAGGTGTGATTTACATGTGGGTGAACGACCATGGCTGCCATTTTGGATTCAGGCATGATGCTTTGTGAGTGTCATTCAAATAAACACAATATGACGCAACATGATTAACTGTACTTATAAGTCATAAGTTTGTTCCCTATGTTGAACATAACAGTTTACGAATGAGATGAAGATGAGCCCTCTCCCAGATGAAGAGCATTGGACTATTGAAGATGTCTGATTTTAATAAATAAGGGGAGACAACTCTAGTCCAACTGATCCCCTAGGGGAAGCAAGTCTGTAATCACCTTTGATGAGAAGATAAAAAGCTCACAATACATTAAAATAGGTCGATTTTGATAAGGAACTGTGACTTTGACCTACTGACCTCAAAATCGATAGGACAAGCGCCATTCCCCAATTTTATCTTCACTTTAAATTTCGAGTGGATTGAATCAATAGTTTTCAAATTATCGTGCTAGTGGAAGAAAAGATGACATGCACACGCAGACAGGAAGGTAATTGAAATCAGATTCAATGTTAAATGACGATGCACCAGCGCTACACATACCGTTCATTTTTAGGCTTGTCCATTTCATGCTTCAATAACTGCATGACTTGACTGAGAGCAGACGGGCCATTACTATCAGACAAACTTTGTACCAGCATCTTCTCCACACCAGCTTGGTTGTCATAGCGACTAGAATTGACATGCTTCAGTACCTGTGAGGTTGCCATAGCAACCTGTAACAGCCCTCTATGGCTATCTATTGCACTGTTATTGCCTCTGGAAAAATATTAAGAATTTGTGACAAACAAGACTTGGAGATTTATATTCATTATATTACTGACTTCAATCATCACTCAGGTTGAAGTTACAGGAATAAATTATGGACTGCACCGCACAAAATGCGCCTACAGTCTGATTGGGCAACACTGACAGGATACTCAGAAATCCAGTGATCAAGTATGTAAGAATCCAATCACATCAGACCACACCAATTCAAGCAGATTCTCCCAAACATCCAGCATATATTACACAGCCCTGATTGGATTAAACTTTCATGGTTGTGTAGCTTCACAAGAAGTTGGCAAAAGAAAGCCATTGATTCTAAGTTTTTGATACAATGTAGTTGTAAGGATGTTAATCCCCTACCAAAATTCAGTCACCCTCAGATAAGTTTGAACAACTCCTAAATCTGGACATGAAGATCCTGCTTTTGTATAATGTCATCAACTTTTGAGTTTCCATTCTCCTAAATAATATCACCCCAATAACTTCTAGCATGAGTATGTTAATGAATCATTGCAGAAAATACAGTACATTAATGGATACTCTTCATCTGATGATTAATTTTTCTTCAAACAAATCAAATATTTTGTATTGACTTCTGAAGGAAAATAGAAGCACACAAATCAAGAGACTCTTTAAGAATCTTACTTGAATAAAGAGACTGTATTGTCCAGTTGGTCAGCGGTCACTCGGCCAGGTTTGCCTGTTAGTTTTAGGGGTAACTTCTCCTTTGACGCTGCTTCCACCAATTGTCTGTTCACATCCATCAATGCTTCCTGTGAAGAGTACAGACTATAAATGGTGTTCAATTCCTCTTTGGAGACACCCCCATTTATAGAGATCCTTTCAAAAGGTGTTCTCTTCAGACAAGGGTGACAACTCAGATACATGTGTGTAACATGATAAATTTAATAAGCAAAAACATTTATTTATGATTTAAAATCCAAGTAACACTGAAATGAGTGGTGCCATTTTGTTAAACCCATAGAGATGTCAACATTATACACTGTAATCACTCAAACATTTAAAATGATGGCTGATTGGATTTGGAATACTGGAGGCCAACATTTTGAATCTCGGAAGTTAAGTGATATTCTCAAATGGTGCGGATACAACAAAAATATGAAGAGAGTCAATCAATTTTTACTCTAATGGGGATGTAGAAATGATCATAATACAGCATTTCTGCACTGTTTTCAAGAAAATGTCTAACGAATAGCATACTTAAGTCATGGAAATTTCAATCTGTTATTCAACAATCTGTTAACTAATAATCTGTTAACCAACAATCTGTTAACCAATAATCTGTTAACTACCAATCTGTTAAACAACGAGTGAGTGAATAGAATTTAACGTCACTTTCAACAATATTTCAGCTATATCACAACAAACCAACTAAGCACCACCCAGCCCAGTTGTGTTCCTGCTACTTCAAAGAAGAAATCTTTGAAGCAGCATGGAACCAGGCACCCTCCATCCACCCTATAAAACACTGAGGACAGCGCACAAGACACAGACAGGACGCTTACATGGTGCAATGAAGACAAGTGATATTACAGTGCTAGACATCACATTATCAAGTTCCTGTTGCTTCTCAGCAAAATGCATTGAAGCAACAGGAACCTGAACCCACCCAACCACCCGCTGTTAAACAACAATCTGTTACTCAACATTCTGTTAACTAACAATCTGTTCACCAATAATCTGTTAACCAACAATTTGTTAACCAATAATCTGTTAATGAACAAATTGTTAACTAACAATCTGTTAACCAGCAATCTGTTATCCAGCAAAATGTTAATCAACAATCTGTTAATCAATAATTTGGGTTAACCAACAATCTGTTAACCAATAATCTGTTAACCAATTATCAGTTAATCAACAATCTATTAACAAGCAATTTGTTCACCAGCAATCTGTTTTCAGATGTTGATCACAACAAAATGTCAATAGCACCTAAGGGTACCAGTTCAGATGATGGTACCCTGTGAATAGGTTCATTGATATATACAAACATGTTTCACAGATAGATAAAATCACTTACCTTCTGTTTAGCACTGACGAGTGTGTTGAGTAGATTCTGACCTGAAGACATAGGAGCCTGAGACAAACATCCCGGCACTAGCACTTGACTATTGTCATTCCTGGAATGAAAAATGTATAGCTCCATGGATGTAAATATCAGTGAGCAATTCTATCATATCTTACCCCCAGGAATCAGAAACCTTTGTCTTAATCGATGTTTAGCATAGTTGAATATGTATATCACCCACCTGCATTTACAATATATAATATTGATGACATAGTACATGTATATTCACTATTGCATTTATGTAAAATTGATTGGTCTGATATCGAGGAGGGAAATCTCAGATTAAAATTTGATCTTTGTATTCTCACATACATATATTATTCGAAGTACCCAACCTAACTGATCGAACATATTATATATCCTGAAGTATAGCAGCTAAACTTTGTGTAACACCAATCGAAAGCGACGTTAAACCTTAATTCTCTCTCTCTCCTGTAACGCCAATCACTCTGTCACTACACTATCACCAGATTATAAATGTCTGACACATTATCTAATCACTGAAGCTGCTACTTGATCAGGTTTGAGTGAGATACATGATTGGCTGAAGAATAAACAAACCTGGAAACAAAGTTGGGCATTTCAACTGCAAATTGAAATATGACTCCCTATTTATGAAATTTTGGTACAGTCTAGCCTCACTATAAGGCGCATCGATAAATGCAGATCATTTTAACCCTTTTATAAGGTGAAAATCTATCAAGTATTTCAAAAATGATTCCCCAATAACAGTGTTATAGTGAGGTTACACTGTATTTCATTCAAATAATACAAAAATTCAGCTATGCTACAATGTCTGTTGAACTTACGTTTTTACTGAACAAATATCGGTCATATTGATTAGGACATCATTGTTATGTCCTGGTAACCTTGGCAACAGATGTACCATACGATCCAATAGTGTCTCCCCCTGGTGGCCACATGCAGCGGCTAGATCAAGAGACCTATCGACAAACACCACAGATGCAGTATTTTGGGTGGTCTGCAAAAAGCACAAGAGTAGTTCAAAATAACATTGAACGCCTGGGCCATTCAAGTAATACATAAACAAAAAAATGATTTTTTGACCCTTCTCCCATATGCAAAAATTAACCCAGCATACATAGAAAAAAATCCTGATTTTTAGATCACCCCTCACTGCAATACTTGAATGCCCCCTTTAAACAGCATAATCATCCATATTGTTATACAAAAACGATGCAGTTAGAACAAAACTGAAGCTATTTTATACATACATGTACTATGAAATGACAATTCAAACCTGATAATGTGACTCTCTGAAAATTGTGTAAATAAGGCAATCCCACTAATAATTCAATCTCCCCATCAAAATTCAGTCACCCCCGATTACGAGGACAAATTCAATCATTTGTTCTAATATATTTAACCACCCCAAACTCTAAAATTATTGAAATAATGAGGAAATAATGAATGGATGATTATCGGCATGATTTTGAACCATTTTGTCCACTTTCCGATCTAATTTGATCAGCCGGACTTTATAGTGCAAACTTCACTAATGTATTACCATAGTAAACTATAGGACATCACTGGCAGATGTTACCCATTCATGCCTACAGTCAATGGTCCCCTCACAGTCCACTATACATGTACATCATGGTATCACTGAACCCTAGCATCTGTGTACCGTATGGTAGTGAAGTTGAAAAAGTTTGAATTAAAATGCTTGCGACTTGATGTAAAATGATGCTTGTGAAGGGAGGGATATTTATCAGTCCGCCCCCCCCCCCCCCGCTACGAACACATCATCACCAATTTCAGGATATTTCTGTTCAGATTTAATAATTTTGTTTCTTCGATGATTATGCACCTAGTGTTTATTATTTTTCAATTATACTTCTCCATATATTTTAAAAATCACCATGTAGAATGAAAATCACTTGTATTCATTTTCAATCCAATAACACAAGCTGAAAATTCAGAAACTAATAATATTGCAATGAAAATGTGATGCTCAACTTCAGGTTTCGTCTGTCTGTGAGACATGATTCAAGACCTGAAATAAGAGCATGTCCCTTTCAAACCTTGTGCTATTCGATACTGTACAACCAGTGTCATTTACCTTCCTCCTGCTGCGGGCTGATGGGAAATTCTCCAGCTCAAGGGCCAACATACGTGATGTGTGCCCCACGCTGTATATCTCCTCTCTGACCCCTAGTTGACCCAGGAGGTCATTCATACAGGAGGCCAGGCACTGAAATAAACCATAAACCACAAGTACAAGTAAGACTGCAACAGTTGATTGAACCAGGCCAGTAATGAATTAACATCTTCAGATATCTGAGCTTTTATTGTTGAACTACTTGTGGTCCCAGAAGACTTATCATAACATGTTAATACATTGTATCATGATATATATGTGAAATACAAGCATAAAATGTAAATACTTTGAGATTTCACTTCGAATGACTCAAACATATTAATATACAGTGAAACCTGTAATTGACCATACTTGGGGACACTATGTTGTGCCAGTTGAAGATCGAGTTGTTGTTGAACTAGCATTCCATATACTAAGACAAAATACTTATTTTGTTCAGTTTTTGAATAAGTCTAATGAAAAATTTGTGAGCATCAATGAAGTTTTATAGTAACTCCAAGGCATAATGGAGCATCCTCCAAAATAGAAGCATTAATTCATATATATATATATGCGCTGAGAGCAATGCATTTGTATGACCTCAACGATGGAAATGACATTTTGCCATGATGTCACAGAAGGATGTTACACTAAATGTGTACCAATTAAGGTAACAACAATGAAACTGGAAGATCATCCATGATGCTTCACAGTTTCTATAAAGATCTATTCCTTTACCTTATAATGTATTTTTAGATGCTTGGGTATATTACTTGAGTCTATATCCTCAAGTGATGTGAAGTTAGCACGATCTCCCTGGAAAAATCAACAACAGTGAACTAGATAATACTCTTAGAAACATAAACATATGACACTTGAGCATTTGAAGTCCCTGACATTGAAACAATTATTTGGCTTGGAACCGCAACGTTCAGTACCTGACATGGAGAGTAGTCCCAAGGGAGATTCGGTGGCAAGGTACATACAATGACCAAATCTATCCTAATATGGTCAGATTTTTAGGAGTTAGGGAGCTTCTTGAAATTAGGGTTTGTCTGCCGAGTTCCAAACTGTATGGCATGGAGTTCCTAGGAGTTCCAACACGGCGCACCATGCCACCCTGTTTGGAATGCCTTATGCCAGTTCCTAGTATGCCCCAATTTCAAGAGCTCCCTTATTGTCCGGAAACTAAATTTTCACTTGGCCCACAGGAGGCGTCACCTTTAGGTGGATCGGCATGAAAAACAACACCAAGCAAGATCTTGAGGCAAGGCACCCACATACCAAATTTGGAAAGAATCCATCCAAGTTTTCAAAAGTTATTGTCCAGAAACAAAATTTTAAATTGGCCACCAGGTGGTGCCATCTATAGACAGATCGGCGTGGAAAACAATCCCAAGCAAGATCTTGAGGCGAGCCTGGTACCCACATACCAATGCTGAATGCATGATGGGATGCTCTAAAGCTGAATGCATGATGGGATGTTACAAAGCTGAATGCATCATGGGGTGTTACAAAGCTAAATGCATACTGGAATGTTACAATACTGAATGCATCATGGGATGTTACAATGCTGAATGCATCATGGGATGTTACAATGCTGAATGCATCATGGGATGCTACAAAGCTGAATGTATCATAGGATGTCACAATGCTGAATGCATCATGGGATGTTACAATGCTGAATGCATCATGGGATGCTACAAAGCTGAATGCATCATAGGATGTCACAATGCTGAATGCATCATGGGATGTTACAATGCTGAATGTATCATGGGATGTTACAATGCTGAATGCATCATGGGATGCTACAAAGCTGAATGCATCATGGGATGTTACAATGCTGAATGCATCATGGGATGTTACAATGCTGAATGCATCATGGGATGTTACAATGCTGAATGCATCATGGGATGTTACAATGCTGAATGCATCATGGGATGTTACAATGCTGAATGCATCATGGGATGCTACAAAGCTGAATGCATCATGGGATGTTACAATCCTGAATGCATCATGGGATGTTACAATCCTGAATGCATCATGGGATGCTACAATGCTGAATGCATCATGGGATGTTACAATGCTGAATGCATCATGGGATGCTACAAAGCTGAATGCATCATGGGATGTTACAATGCTGAATGCATCATGGGATGTTACAATGCTGAATGCATCATGGGATGTTACAATGCTGAATGCATCATGGGATGTTACAATGCTGAATGCATCATGGGATGTTACAATGCTGAATGCATCATGGGATGCTACAAAGCTGAATGCATCATGGGATGTTACAATGCTGAATGCATCATGGGCTGCTACAATGCTGAATGCATCATGGGATGTTACAATGCTGAATGCATCATGGGATGTTACAATGCTGAATGCATCATGGGATGTTACAATGCTGAATGCATCATGGGATGTCACAAAGCTGAATGCACCATGGGATGTTACAATGCTGAATGCATCATGGGATGTTACAATGCTGAATGCATCATGGGATGTTACAAAGCTGAATGCATCATGGGATGTTACAATGCTTAATGTATCATAGGATGTTACAATGCTGAATGTATCATGGGATGTTCCAAACCTGAATGCATCATGGGATGTTACAAAGCAGAATGTATCATGGGATGTTACAACGCTGAATGTATCATGGGATGTTACAACGCTGAATGCAACATGGGATGTTACAATGCTTAATGTATCATGGGATGTTACAAAGCTGAATGCATCATGGGATGTTACAAAGCTGAATGTATCATGGGATGTTACAATGCTGAATGTATCATGGGATGTTACAATGCTGAATGTATCATAGGATGTTACAATGCTGAATGCATCATGGGATGTTACAAAGCTGAATGCATCATGGGATGTTACAATGCTTAATGTATCATGGGATGTTACAATGCTGAATGTATCATGGGATGTTACAAAGCTGAATGCATCATGGGATGTTACAAAGCTGAATGTATCATGGGTTGTTACAATACTGAATGTATCATGGGATGTTACAATGCTGAATGCATCATGGAATGTTACAAAGCTGAATGCATCATGGGATGTTACAATACTGAATGCATCATGGGATGTTACAATGCTGAATGCATCATGGGATGTTACAATGCTGAATGCATCATGGGATGTTACAATACTGAATGTATCATGGGATGTTACAATACTGAATGCATCATGGGATGTTACAATGCTGAATGCATCATGGCATGTTACAATACTGAATGTATCATGGGATGTTACAATGCTGAATGCATCATGGGATGTTACAATACTGAATGCATCATGGGATGTTACAATGCTGAATGCATCATGAGATGTTACAATAGTGAATGCATCATGGGATGTTACAATACCGAATGTATCATGGGATGTTACAATACTGCATGCATCATGGGATGTTACAATGCTGCATGCATCATGGGTTGTTACAATACTGAATGCATCATGGGATGTTACAATACTGAATGCATCATGGGTTGTTACAATACTGAATGTATCATAGGATGTTACAAAGCTGAATGTATCATGGGATGTTACAATGCTGCATGTATCATGGGATGTTACAAAGCTGAATGTATCATGGGATGTTACAAAGCTGAATGTATCATAGGATGTTACAATGCTGAATGCATCATGGGATGTTACAATGCTGAATGTATCATGGGATGTTACAAAGCTGAATGTATCATGGGATGTTACAAAGCTGAATGTATCATAGGATGTTACAATATTGAATGCATCATAGGATGTTACAATGCTGAATGTATCATGGGATGTCACAATGCTGAATGTATCATAGGATGTTACAAAGCTGAATGTATCATGGGATGTCACAATGCTGAATGTATCATGGGATGTTACAAAGCTGAATGCATCATGGGATGTTACAATGCTGAATGCATCATGGAATGTTACAAAGCTGAATGCACCATGGGATGTTACAATGCTGAATGCATCATGGAATGTTACAATGCTGAATGCACCATGGGATGTTACAATGCTGAATGCATCATGGGATGTTACAAAGCTGAATGCATCATGGGATGTTACAAAGCTGAATGCACCATGGGATGTTACAATGCTGAATGCACCATGGAATGTTACAATGCTGAATGCATCATGGAATGTTACAATGCTGAATGCATCATGGGATGTTACAAAGCTGAATGCACCATGGGATGTTACAATGCTGAATACACCATGGGATGTTACAATGCTGAATGCATCATGGAATGTTACAATGCTGAATGCATCATGGAATGTTACAATGCTGAATGCATCATGGGATGTTACAAAGCTGAATGCACCATGGGATGTTACAATGCTGAATGCATCATGGGATGTTACAATGATGAATGCATCATGGAAAGTTACAAATCTGAATGCATCAAGGGATGTTACAAAGCTGATTGCACCATGGGTTGTTAAAAAGCTGAATGCACCATGGGGTGTTACATTTAATGCATCGGGATGTTACAAAGCTGAATTCATCATGGAATGTTACAAAGCTAATGCACCATGGAATGTTACAAAGCTGAATGCTAATGCATCATGGGATGTTACAATGCTGAATGCATCATGGGATGTTACAAAGCTGAATGCATCATGGGATGTTACAATGCTGAATGTATCATGGGATGTTACAATGCTGAATGTATCATGGGATGTTACAAAGCTGAATGTATCATGGGATGTTACAATGCTGAATGCATCATGGGATGTCACAAAGCTGAATGCATCATGGGATGTTACAATGCTGAATGCACCATGGGATGTCACAAAGCTGAATGCACCATGGGATGTTACAAAGCTGAAAGCACCATGAGATGTCACAAAGGTGAATGCATCATGGGATATTACAATGCTGAATGCACCATGGGATGTCACAAAGCTGAATTCATTATGGGATGTTACAACGCTGAATGCATCATGGGATGTTACAATGCTGAATGCATCATGGGATGTTACAAAGCTGAATTCATTATGGGATGTTACAATACTGAATGCATCGTGGGATGTTACAAAGCTGAATGTATCATGGGTTGTTACAATGCTGAATTCATCATGGGATGTTACAATACAGAATGCACCATGGGATGTTACAAAGCTGAATTCATTATGGGATGTTACATTACTGAATGCATCATGGGATGTTACAATACTGAATGCATCATGGGATGTTACAAAGCTGAATGCATCATGGGATGTTACAAAGCTGAATTCATCATGGGATGTTACAATACAGAATGCACCATGGGATGTTACAAAGCTGAATTCATTATGGGATGTTACAATACTGAATGCATCATGGGATGTTACAAAGCTGAATGCATCATGGGATGTTACAATACTGAATGCATCATGGGATGTTACAATGCTGAATGCATCATGGGATGTCACGAAGCTGAATGCATCATGGGATGTTACAATGCTGAATGCATCATGGGATGTTACAAGGCTGAATGCATCATGGGATGTTACAATGCTGAATGCATCATGGGATGTCACGAAGCTGAATGCATCATGGGATGTTACAATGCTGAATGCATCATGGGATGATACAAAGCTGAATGCATCATGGGATGTCACGAAGCTGAATGCATCATGGGATGTTACAATGCTGAATGCATCATGGGATGTCACGAAGCTGAATGCATCATGGGATGTCACAATGCTGAATGTATCATGGGATGTCACAAAGCTGAATGCATCATGGGATGTTACAATGCTGAATGCATCATGGGATGTTACAAAGCTGAATGCATCATGGGATGTCACAAAGCTGAATGCATCATGGGATGTTACAATGCTGAATGCATCATGGGATGTTACAAAGCTGAATGCATCATGGGATGTCACAAAGCTGAATGCATCATGGGATGTTACAATGCTGAATGTATCATGGGATGTTACAATGCTGAATGTATCATGGGATGTTACAAAGCTGAATGTATCATGGGCTGTTACAATGCTGAATGCATCATGGGATGTCACAAAGCTGAATGCATCATGGGATGTTACAATGCTGAATGCACCATGGGATGTCACAAAGCTGAATGCACCATGGGATGTTACAAAGCTGAATGCACCATGGGATGTCACAAAGCTGAATGCACCATGGGATGTTACAAAGCTGAATGCACCATGGGATGTCACAAAGCTGAATGCATCATGGGATATTACAATGCTGAATGCACCATGGGATGTCACAAAGCTGAATTCATTATGGGATGTTACAACGCTGAATGCATCATGGGATGTTACAATGCTGAATGCATCATGGGATGTTACAAAGCTGAATGCATCATGGGATGTCACAAAGCTGAATGCATCATGGGATGTCACGAAGCTGAATGCATCATGGGATGTTACAATGCTGAATGTATCATGGGATGTTACAACGCTGAATGCATCATGGGATGTTACAATGCTGAATGTATCATGGGATGTTACAATGCTGAATGCATCATGGGATGTCACAAAGCTGAATGCATCATGGGATGTCACGAAGCTGAATGCATCATGGGATGCTACAATGCTGAATGCATCATGGGATGTTACAAAGCTGAATGCATCATGGGATGTCACAAATCTGAAAGCATCATGGGATGTCACAAAGCTGAATGCATCATGGGATGTCACGAAGCTGAATGCATCATGGGATGTTACAATGCTGAATGCATCATGGGATGTTACAATGCTGAATGCATCATGGGATGTTACAAAGCTGAATGCATCATGGGATGTCACAAAGCTGAATGCATCATGGGATGTCACGAAGCTGAATGCATCATGGGATGTTACAATGCTGAATGTATCATGGTATGTTACAACGCTGAATGCATCATGGGATGTTACAATGCTGAATGTATCATGGGATGTTACAATGCTGAATGCATCATGGGATGTCACAAAGCTGAATGCATCATGGGATGTCACGAAGCTGAATGCATCATGGGATGTTACAATGCTGAATGCATCATGGGATGTTACAAAGCTGAATGCATCATGGGATGTTACAATGCTGAATGTATCATGGGATGTTACAATGCTGAATGCATCATGGGATGTCACAAAGCTGAATGCATCATGGGATGTCACGAAGCTGAATGCATCATGGGATGTTACAATGCTGAATGCATCATGGGATGTCACAAAGCTGAATGCAACATGGGTTTTTAAAAGCTGAATGCATCAATGCCGGTGATTGAGCATCAGTAAGAAGAAGTCCCATAATACACAGCAGTTTCTGAAGAATCCATCCTGATACTTAATGCTATAGTGTTTTAGACTTTGGTTTGTATAACAAAAATATCTTTTGGAAGAATATTCGAGTACCGGTATATGTAAATCTTTTCAAGAAATTAAGATCTGTATGCCTGTAAACAACATATTCAACAATGCAACACGAAGGTTGTATTACAATATCTATGATTAGGTTGTGGACTCGTACCTTTGCAGGTTTTTTGGCATTGTACTGTAATTCAATCCTCTTGACGTCAGGGTCCAAGAGAGGGAAGAGAGATGTGAAGGCAGGAGTGATAAACAAATTGGGGCTCACGCTGGCTCCAAACACAGGTACATGGATCACTTCAGCTGTGTAATTCTGAAAGGCATAATCACAGTATTGGCAAATGTAAATCTATGATTGGAAGAATGTTTTTCCCGGTTAATCAATGGGAGACTTACACAATGCCAATTATCCAATCAAATTTTGTGATTGCCACTTCTGGTTTGTTGATTTTGGCCAATTTGACCAATCAACTGACAGAACTAGTATTTTAGGTTTATCTTATGGTCTTATTGTGCAAGAATCCCATTAGTCAATGAAAATTGCAAAATTATTTTCAAAAAATTCAAATCAGTTGATCAGCAGTCTTGTCACCGTGAGATGCCCATTAATGCATTAAAAAGAGTTTGACATCGGAAAATTAGGAAACATTCAAAAATATAATGTTAAAAAGTGTCAATCTCTGAATACATCATCATGAAGATGAAACACATTATTGCATTTCACTCAGGAACAAATAAGCATGTGTTCATCTAGCCATATAAACAAGATCTCTCAGTACTGGAGGTTTAGCATGCTTGTTCCTTATCTGTTTGCCATCCCCATACATACAAAATACTGTAAGCATGGAAGTACATTATGGTCTCGTTAAAAGAATCTTGTGTTCATGAAACATCTATGTCAATACACAAGTCAATAAACAAATCTTTTTCAGAGTAGATAAGCTGGCACTATGTGAATTCAAAACTTCTTGTTTTTTGTTTTGTTCATTTCTTTTCTCAACTCTTATCTTTAGGACACACTCACCATGTTTCCCATCCATTCTAGTAGTTTATCTTCAAACTGTTCAAACACTGCCTTCTCCTCTCCTTCCATGGCGCCAGTCTTGGCAAACAGGTGGGCCTGTGGACTGACAGCAGTTACTATGATAACATACTGGAACTTACTGGCTCGAATCGTGTCACGAATAACCTCCGTCGTGACATCAAACAATAACGTACTCACGATAAACACTGCCTTCTTCTGGGACTCACTGGCACACTGAAATCAATGAGAAGACCACAATGTATATTCAGCTGATGGTTCTGTTAATAATTTATCATGTTTATATTTTATAATTCTCGTATTTTTTATGTCATAGTACTCTCGAGTATAAGATCTTAGTAAAGTGAGCGAGTCATTACCAACAATTTTCCAGTCATATCCTAATGGTCATGAGGATTTCTTGAGAGTGGGTCATTCCCTATGCTTACTTATTAAAGAACTCAGTATTGTGCTGTTTAACATAGAAATATAACATACGATTGCAGCCCTCGCAATTCAGAAATCTGCCAGCAGAAAATGTTGTAAAATTACATTATCCCCCATTCAGCACCATGTTAAAAATGGCCGAGGCAAACTCCATTTGCTTCAGCTTTTTGCGTCGGCAATGCCGAATGCCAACGCCAAATGCGAGGGTTGCGATTGGATGCCGAGAGGGGTCGTTCGCACCCAACAACCCTACTAGCGATGCCTTTGATGGTGCTTATACATATGCCAGGACAATAGAGCATCGTCAGTTCCTATTATCCTGGACACTGATCAGCCCAGGCAGTACAGCACCTGGTCACCAATCCAAGTATTGACCGGGCTCAATGTTGCTTAACTTTGGTGATCTGAGGAAAACCAGGGTGCCCAATGTAATATGCCATATTAAAGTCAGTCATATGAAGCTATTTTGGCTAGTTTAAAACTTTCATCATAGCTAAATCTAAACTGAGTTTTTGTCTCTCATCCAGCAAGAGATACATATGAGATACATATGAATTAGTTCTTATCGATCAAATCTTGACTGCAGAGTGAGTTATTCTTTTCAGAAATTGCTTGTCATTTTATATTAATTTAACATCTGTAAGTCACCCAAAAGCAGTGAAATATGTACCAGTGCTTTAACTACTTTACACATTGTACATTTCAGTACCTCAAAAGATGAGAATTCTTTCACATCCACAGCACCAGCGTCTACCAAGGTGGTTAACCCACCATGCCAGTGAAGACATTCTGCACATGCACTGTCAATAAACACCACGCCCCGATTCACAAATGCGCAGATCTTTTCCCAGGACTCACTGACACAGCTCGACACTTGCTTCATCCCCGCAAAATCTGTGTATATGTGCTTTCGCTAATACATGTTCAAGCTTTTCCGTAGGAATCTTTTAGTCAGTGACTGTATCTGCAAATATAAAGCGAGAGGTATTCTCCTGACCTCAAGTCTTTACAAATGTATATTTCCATGCTAGATTTGGGTTTAAAATCATTCGCCGAGGTGTTCATTCACTATGTGGGAGACTCGATCCTATGAACTAATGGCGACTATATACGGCAAATGGCTAGAAGGATTTAGTTTATCTCTAGACCAAAGGAATTTTGTACATACATGTAATGACATACTGGTGAACCCTAATATCTCTATGAAATGATTTTTGAGAGAGAAAGAATAAAATTGGTCGTCAGCGGATAATATCTCTAGCAGTTGGATTTTCCAGTCTGTTATGCCGGTTCTGATCGTATATTTACATCAGGCACATTTTTTGAAAAGTACTCGTCGTAGTGACATTTCATGCGAAAAGCATGGTACCCAAACGAACATAAAACACTGGTATATACAGGCTGACGGTAATATCAGTGTGGTAAATATTTACATACATCGTCAGACAGAAGTCCCCTAATTGTCACAGACAGCCCTGTGTCACAGCTGGCTGTTTCCGCCCATAACTGGGGGATGGCTTCCATAAGGTTAACATTAGGAAATAAAGATAAATTGCCATGAATAAAAAAGTATGTATTCCCGGTGGCTGATATTCAGATATTGTCGAAGGATCGTTAGTTTACAAAATATACAGAAGTTTCGGAATTTTTTTACATAGAGAAATCAATTTATGAAGAAAAACGAGTGCCAGACAATGTTATAGCATAGAAATCCGTACAACAGTTGCGCGGGTTACGACAGCAGATGGAACAGCTGGTCTATTGTTCTCCGCTCTCGTTCAGCGGAAGAATGTTCGAAGGGCTAATGTCCAAAGGGCTAATGTCACTGTGGGCTTTTGTTCCGAAGGGCTAATGTCCAAAGGGCTAATGTCACTGTGGGCTTTTGTTCACTAGGGCTAATGTCACTGTGGGCTTTTGTTCCGAAGGGCTAATGTCCAAAGGGCTAATGTCCCTGTGGGCTTTTGTTCCGAAGGCTAATATCCGAAGGGCTAATGTCCCTGTGGGCTTTTGTTCCGAAGGGCTAATGTCCCTGTGGGTTTTTGTTCCAAAGGGCTAATGTCCAAAGGGCTAATGTCCCTGTAGGCTTTTGTTCCGAAGGGCTAATGTCCAAAGGGCTAATGTCACTGTGGGCTTTTGTACCGAAGGGCTAATGTCCAAAGGGCTAATGTCCCTGTGGGCTTTTGTTCCGAAGGGCTAATGTCCAAAGGGCTGATGTCACTGTGGGCTTTTGTCCTGAAGGGCTAATGTCCAAAGGGCTAATGTCACTGTGGGCTTTTGTTCCGAAGGGCTAATGTCCAAAGGGCTAATGTCCCTGTAGGCTTTTGTTCCGAAGGGCTAATGTCCAAGGGCTAATGTCACTGTGGGCTTTTGTCCTGAAGGGCTCTTTTCTGCACTCCCTCTATTGGGTCCAGGACAGGAGCCCAATAGGACAGGAACACTTAGGACAGGAGCCTTTATGGACATGAGCTCAATGGACTTACATGTATTCCAAATGTGGACACGAGCCCACAAATATATATTTTATTGGAGAATATCCAACAAATACATGTTAAGGAAAATTTTAACAAATAAATAAATTTCAGAAAAAAAAAATTAAGGAATAGAACATTTTTTTCATTCACATTGGTGCTTTTATTTTCATAGTTTGCATATCTAAACATGTTGGACAGTCTATTTTCATATTTTTTTAATGTTTCGAAACATACAAGTGAGGCTTGAAGGGTACTTCAATGAGGTACTAGTATATGTGTATCGTGTATCATGTGCGGGCAGCCTAATTACAGACCGATACAGACCAATACTTATAAAGGACAGACCGATACTAAAAACATACAGACCGATACTAAAAACATACAGACCGATACCTATATCATAGACTACGGCCTCTAGAAGACATAATTGTTGTTTTGTAGTATTTTCTCATAAAAAAAATGGTTGTTCATAGCGCAAAACGGTATCGCAATCAGCTGCGCCCATTACGTTGGGAAGCGCGTCGCACGGTCGAATCGCCCGCCAGACTCGCCCAGCGCACAGACCTGACTCGCCCAGCAGACCGGTTCGAAAGAGCTGGCTGGTACTTGGATGATAGGCCCTATGTTTCTGTGCGAGCAGTACCAATTATTTAAAGATGAACTAACATTTATATTGTGATAGACGGTAAAAGTAGAAAAGGTATTCGATAACACTTGTAACAAGTATATCGCCTTCTTTTCCTATATACATGCATCATAAAATAATCTGGGAAGCTGGAATATGGGAGCGATGTCTAGAATTCCATCTTTTTTGGCTTACTTTAAATTTTCCGAGATGGAAAGCTGGATTACGGGAGCGATAAAAGAGCTTTCCCTCTTTCGAAATGGAAAGCTGAATTGTCAAGTTTTACATGTGGGGTTTTGGTATCATCGATATATTTAAAATATGACACATGCGAACAAATTTAGTTTTTTTCGATGTAATAATGTGCGATATATCACTTTAACTTGAATTCCACGGAAAACTACCCTTGCCTATAAAAGCGACCGTTGTGGCAGAATTCGTAGCCGAAGGCCAAATATCAGCATGCTTGTTTTCCTCCTCTGTTCCTGTCATTTATCTTCGGAAATATACCAATAAAACAGGAGATGCGAATTCTTTTTCTAATAAATTATAAACATGATGAAAATGTCAAAATTTGGCATATACCTCCAGGGTTAGATACAGGATTTTCGCCAAAGTCCTTGTTTGAAAATAGCTTTGTTGCTATTTGAAAAAACTAATTTTGCAAAATGGCTAATATCACTCAAATGGTGTTGAACATGCCAAAACATTGTCAGTTTGTGTTCTTTGAGTGTTTTACACAAACTACTGTGCCTTTTGCTCCTGATATTCACTTTAATCTAGGAGTTTTCTAAAATAAAGTCATTTGATTTTGTGGAAAAATGGTCATTTGATTTTATAGTTGTGTCCTTTTTAAGGACGCTGTGAGACCCTGTATCTAACTCTGACCTCAATTCTAAGCAATAGAAATCTCGACAACATATTGTCACTACGGGTGCTCTGAAGATTAAAACCAGATCATGATGCCGTAACCGTGGAATTCATGGCGTCAGTTTTTGAATTAATTTATTGATAAATATTGTTCTTGGTTGTTGTCTTCGCGCATTTCACTCTCTTTTTCTGACCTGGTTTCTTTGCCGTCTGGGTCGCTTTTGGGATTAAAAGATTCCCATCACTGGCTGTGACATGCTTCAGTTCCGAACTTTCCCGCTTGATACTTCCAATTTTGCGAGACGGAAAGCTGAAATACTGGAGCAGTGTCCAGCTTCAGCTTTCCATCTTACTTTCAAATTACGTACAGCTTTCCATCTTTTTACTCAAAATTTTGCAAGTTGGAAAGCGGGAATACGGGAGCAATGTCGAGATTTCTATCTTCCGACTTTGAATTAAAAAAAAAAATGAAAAGCTGCATTGTCAAGTTTTACACGTGGAATGATCCACAGAAGAAAGTGATACAGAATGTCAAGTTGAACCTTCGAACCTGTGTGGTACCGGGCGATTCTGAAACTGTCCCGGGCGATAGATTACAGATTAGATGAAATTTCAGTGTCATTATTCATTCATAATTAGATCTTCGTACATTTTTACTGCCATCTGTCACTTCATGTTGTACCGTAATTTGTCATTTCGTGTCTAATAAATTTCATACAATATTGGGTTCTCAACGTTGTGTAATAACCTCATATTAATAATGGTATCACTGCTGCTCATGAAAAGCTAGCTCTTTGCTCTAATTTGTGAAATCTATAGCAATATAAACTGCTCGTACATAAACACAAGCCGAACGGGTCCTCCGGGTGAGTCGGTGGAAGGTGCTGGGCGACCCTGGCGGGCGAATCGGCCATGTGCCGCTCCTGTAGGGCCTATAGCGGGAAGCTGATTGTCACACCGTTTTACACTTTCAACAGCTTGTTTTCATGAGAAAATACTACAAAATACCAATTATGTCTTCTAGGGGCCGTAATCTGATATATAGGTATCGGTCTGTATGTTTTTAGTATCGGTCTGTCCTTTAGAAGTATCGGTCTGTATCGGTCTGCATTTAGTGCGTCCCATCATGTGTTGCCCTTGACCCTTGCCGGGAGAAATTGTGCAAATAAATCTTATCTTTTTATTTTGCTTACAAATTAAGAAAAAAATCATTTACTTTATTTTGTTATCATTGACCACGCCCAACCCTAGTCGATATAGACTAGGGTTGGGGGTGGAACATAGAACGGTAGATAGAAGTACCTGTGGTTGGACAGTCCATTTTCATATTTTCTTTTAAAAGTGAAAACAATAACATAAAACAAATGATTTTTTTCTTATTTTTTAAAGTAAAATAGACTGTCCAACATGTCAGACTCTGTAAAATTTCAATTAATTTTAATGAAAGAACCAACGAAAATTTTCCATTACATATATTTCATTTGTTAGATATTCCCCAATCAATATAGTCTCATCGGCAGAGACCCCATATTTCGATACCTGTTGTGTTGTACCTTCAATACATTTGTGTTTCAAAGACAACAGTGGGGCAGACACACTGTTTGTGTGCATAAACATAAATGAAGCAAGTCAACATTCCAATAACAAGGATTAGCAACAAAAACAAATAAAAAACGGCTAACAAATCCTTTTTCGCACGTTTCGCAAATCTGACACACAAGTTAACTTGAAGGGCGGGAACAGGGGAAGTAACCCAAATATTTCGAAGTGTGACGATGATTTCCCTTGAGACCGGTGAGATTGTGTGAACAGGTGAAGCTGTAAACAAGAAAAAACAATGTGAACTCAACCATATCCAAGGCCAATAGAAAGCTGCTTTATCAGCGTAATAAGCTCGAAGGTGAATGCGATAATTACTCTACACTGTGATATCTGTTGGGTGTGACAACTCGACAATCAAATAATTTTACAACAGCCCAGCAGCCTACTGTACTGTACAATTGGATTATGAGAGGTACAGTTTTCGTTGATTTATTTTAGGTTGACGATAATTTCACTGACTACCACTCCAATATATATGCGTGTATTCATCTGAGACGCAGACGTGACCTTATCCTCCGTTGCATACCATATACTGTTGTGTGCCTTAGCTGTAGTAATAATATCGTTATTGGGGTGACATAAATATACCTTTTTTCATAGAATCACAGGTGAGCTGATTACTAACTAGGCGATACAGTTGGTGGTCAATATCATATACCAAAATGTTCCCCAAA
>JAVTVY010014842.1:0-65804 GCA_036873755.1 Hanleya hanleyi | reverse complement strand
TATAACTGTGATACATTGAAATTTAGAGCATGTTATAACGAAAGAATAAAGACAGTTGGTTTTGTTACACTTTATTCATGACTTGGGAGTTGTTACATGTAACCGTACTGTATCATGGAAAGGAACTTGAGAAAGTGATAAGTTGATAGTGATAGGTCCTCCTCATTGGTCCTCCTCATTGGTCCTCCTCATCGGGCAGCCCATGACTTGTCACAACAAATTAGTATGCAAATAAACGACAACTCCATCAACCGAAGGAATGTAACTGGTCCATCAGCATCTGAATACAGGAAATACCTACCGATCATTTACCTGGTACTGGTACCCTATATATGGAATTGGGTCCCACCAATGGGATACTCTAAGGAATCTAGTACAACGAACAGGTCTTGCTTTCCGAGATCAGGAGTGTAAACGTTGATGTTGTGCAGAGCGGGTGTACAAAAGATTGCCTCATCAAGGGAGGTAATCCATCGTCATCATCTCAGATATCGGGCTGTTATGCACGAGCAAAACTCTAAACACTTACCATCAAAGAAGTCGATAGCTGCACATTACATGCTCGGTTAACCCGTGACAACTATTCGGCAACTCAGACCCAAAAATCGTTACTTTTATTATACGTAGAGGTCACAGAGACATCTACACTGGTATCCGGTCACAACCCTAGGTATTATATATTCACGTTTACGTCTTGAACACGTCACATAACTTACAATGGTGTCAGAAGTGGGATACTAATAAAAATTTAGTATCCAGTGATACGAACCATCAAGACTTGGTGAAATATCTAGTGTAACCCTGGAAACATTCAGAAAATTTCTTTGCATTTCATTATTGAGGCAATTTACATTATGGCTGACAGTCCTGACTTAGAGGTGACGATACAGCAAAGGGATAATACAAATCAGGCTGCTAAAGAAGGTCCTGATTCGTCGGATGACGAATATCAGGATTCAGTACAATCTGAGGGTGGCGATAATGCTGATACTATTGGGGAGGGAAAGATAGATGAACGCACAGTTCCTAATAGGCGCCCTGGTCATGCCGGTGGTAATAGACGAGCTGCACCTGAAATGGCACATCCACGTGACTTTTGGTCAGGTAACAGTCACGGTGACTATGCACCAGGGAGGGGTGGTGAACGTAGTACAGTAATAAAGATGAAGCCTGATCCGTATGACGGGAAACATGACTGGGAAGAGTATTACTCACATTTTATGGACTGCGCTGAACTTGGGCTATGGACGCCACGTGAAAAAGTACTAGCTCTGGCTGCGAGTCTGAGAGGCCCAGCCAGAACTTTTTATATTGGGCTCACAGAGGATGAAAAACGTAGCTTTCCTATTTTGGCTATCCGACTAGAAGAACGGTTTGGTAGCAGTCGCCAACAAAACAAATGGATCACTAAATTAGAGGGGAGGGTTCGTCAAGTCGATGAATCTGTGGCTGCACTAGGTGACGACTTACGACAAATGGCGCAGAAAGCATATCCACTCCTCGGGGTTCGAGCACAAGAGGCTTTGGCACTCAATCAGTTATACAAGAGTGTCTCAGTGGAAATGAAATGTAGATGCTTTGATAAATCCTGTAGGACAGTCTCTGATGCGGTCGACGTTATTGAACGTTACGAGGCACTAGTTGGGGAAAAAGAAAGAAAGAAAATGTTAGCAGTTAGGGTGGTAACCGGTCAAGAATGCGAATCTAAGCAAAAGGAAACCAAAGTAAGTGAAGCTGACAAGGAAGATGTACAGGCTATCTTACAGAGATTGGAAAAATTAGAAGGTAGCAGTGGGTCGAGGTTTAAAGGCAACACTAATTCCAGTTACCGGAATAGGAACGGCCGTCCTTCTAATTACAGGCAGGTAGATGGAAACTGTTACATTTGTGGCGCTTCCGATCACTACTGCAGAATTTGTCCGCAAAGACACAGTCGGGCATCTGCTGCCCCTGTGAGTCAACCAGCTCAACAGGGAAACGCGAACCCGTCTCACTTGTAGGCCGGAGGAAGACGGGTGGGGAGAGGCCTGAATCGAACAGTTTAGAAGAATCTATTGTTAAAGAGAGTGATGAAAATAATGCATCTAGCGGACAAAGAAGCACTATACGAATGGGTCAACTTGGCGATAAAATTGACAAATGGGATAATGGCTTATTCGTGTCATCTATCATAGATGGACTGAGTGAATCAGTACACTTACTAGTTGACAGTGGATCCACTAAGACGCTGCTATCGTCAGAAGTCTTTAATAGCATACCAGCGGAATCACGTCCTGAGCTACAGATTATGTCAGGCAGTATCCAGGGAGCTAACGGAGAAAGATTGAATCTGTATGGTGCAGCTGATATCGGTATACGATTGGGAAGCAAAAGATACACACACAAAATGGTAGTTTGTGATATAACTGTACCAGCGATACTGGGTCAAGATTTCCTATTACGACATGTATCGAGGATCGATTACAAGTGGTTAGAATTAGACATAGAAGGAAATTCCATACCATGTTGGATTGGTGGAGAGTCCCAGATGAGCTGCCTTGTCCAAGTCAGGCATACTACTACAGTACCAGGAAATTCTGTGGGATGGATACCTGTACTCGTACCTAAGAGTGAATGTTTGGCTACTTCTGGAATAGTTGAACCCTCTGTAGATTTGCTAAAAGACAAAGGTGTCCGATTGGTGAATGGGATAGTGGATACACGGTCATCAGACTTGTCATTACAGCTTATCAATCATAATAGGGAGGATGTTACCCTATATCCGGGAATGAGACTTGGGACGTGTGAATCTCTTTACGAGGTTGAAGGTACAAGTGGGTCACATTGTGCAGCAACCAGTGAGGCTGATCAATCTACTCAGAGTGATACTTTACCAGAGCATTTACAGGACCTTATGGCTCGAAGTTCTACTCATCTATCTACTTCTGAACAAAGTCAGCTAGCAAAACTCCTGATCAAGTATCAATCAGTATTTGCGAAATCATCAAGTGATCTTGGCTGTACTAACAGAGTAAAACATAAAATAAATACCGGAAATACAGCGCCGATAAGGCAACCACTCAGGCGACTCCCATTAGGAAAACATGCCATTGAGAAAGAGGAGATCGAGAAAATGAAGGAACGCGGTGTTATTGAACCATCAACCAGTGCCTGGGCTTCGCCTATAGTACTCTGTACAAAGAAAGATGGGTCCACCAGATTCTGCTGTGATTTTAGAAGGGTTAACGCAGTGACTAAAAAAGATGCCTATCCTCTGCCTAGGATCGATGAATGTTTGGATTCTCTCTCCGGAGCTCGATGGTTTAGCTCGCTTGACCTACAGACAGGTTTTTGGCAAATTCCTTTGGACGAACATGACAAGCAAAAGACAGCTTTTTCGACAAGACAAGGCTTGTTTAATTTTACTGTCATGCCATTTGGTTTGGCAAATGCCCCCTCCACCTTCGAAAGGCTCATGGAAGACGTCCTTCGTGGGTTACAATGGGAGGAATTGATTCTTTACATCGATGATATTTTAATCCCGAGCGATACTTTTGCCCAAGCTTTAGAGAGATTAGAGCGGGTCTTACAACGGTTAAAGGAAGCCAATTTAAAGTTGAAACCCTCGAAGTGTATTCTATTTCAACTTTCAACCAAATTTCTCGGGCATATTGTTTCCCATGATGGAGTCCAAACTGACCCCGATAAACTGTCTGCAGTACAAGAGTGGCCCCAACCTCAAAATGTAAAGCAAGTCAGAAGCTTTTTAGGATTATGCTCGTATTATCGCCGCTTTGTATGTCATTTTGCTGAAATGGCAAGGCCACTCCACAAACTTACGGAAAAGGGAGCTAAATTTAACTGGAATGCTGAGTGTGAACAATCCTTCAACAAACTTAAGGAAGCATTATCAACTCCACCAGTTCTCGCATATCCAGTTCCAAATAAATCATTCATCGTGGACACTGATGCTAGCAATTTGGCAACAGGAGCAGTATTGTCTCAGGAACATGACGGGAAAGAGCGAGTCATAGCGTACATGAGTCGATCCTTAAATAAGCACGAACGTGTCTATTGTGTCACGAGAAAAGAACTTCTCGCTGTCGTGTCAGCACTCAAACAATTCCATCCATACCTATATGGGCAGAAAATCTTACTGAGAACGGATAACGCAGCTGTGAGCTGGATGAAAAACCTCAAACAGCCAACTGGTCAGACAGCCAGATGGCTGGAAATATTAGGCACTTATGACTTAGAAGTAACACACAGAGCAGGTCGTAGTCACGCGAACGCGGATGCACTGTCTAGGAGGCCATGTAAAGTGTGTACCAAACAACAACAAATCAATGAGGAAATGGAGGAAAATCCATGTCACGTGACCGACGATAGCATTAAATCTGATGATGAAACTACTAGCGCCAGTAGTGTAGGACAAGCTATGGTGGTCACAAGGAGCCAAAAACCAATGATTGATGGACTTAAGGACACAATGGCCATACTGGATGGGTGGAAGGCAAGTGAAGTGAGACAAAAGCAGATAGAAGACAGCAATATTGGGCCCATTTTGATTCCTCTGGAAAAAGGAAAAGATCGACCCAAATGGTCCATGATATCACATCTGTCTAGTTCCGTCAAAACGCTTTGGCGTCAATGGGACCGTCTGAAGATGGTCGGAGGCATGTTACATCGTTATTGGATGAATGACAATGGGAAGACCCTATATCAGTTGATAGTTCCTCAGCCACTCAGAGAGGACGTACTCAAATATTATCACGACATTCCCACTGCTGGTCATCTTAAGGTGGATAAGATGTTAAGCCGAATTGGACAGGCCTTCTACTGGCCTAACATGAAACATGATGCAGACGAATACTGTATTAAATGCGACAAGTGTACTGCTAGGAAAACACCCAGAAATGTTGGGCGAGCACCATTGGGTCAGTACCTTGTTGGCGAACCCATGGAGAGGGTATCGTTGGACATTCTGGCAAATCTGCCGGTAACGAATAGTGGTAACAGACATCTACTGGTAATTGTGGATGGATTCACAAAATGGACGGAAGCTGTCCCAATGCCAGATCAGGAGGCTGTAACCGTAGCTAAGGCCTTGGTGGACAACTTCATATGTAGGTTTGGCACACCCTTGCAGGTTTATTCAGACCGTGGGACAAACTTTTTGTCCAACCTCTTCAAGGAAGTGTGTGAACTTCTACAAATTGAAAAAGCACAGACAACCAGCATGCGGCCTCAAGCAAATGGGACCGTTGAAAGATTTAATCGGACTGTGGGAGATATGCTGACGATGTATTGCGAGAAAGAGCAACGTCGTTGGGATGAATTTCTCCTACAGGTTATGATGGCATATAGAGCATCGGAACATGCTAGTACTAAGAAGTCACCCAATATGATGGTGTTTGGGAGAGAGGTAATCATGCCTCTTCAAGCCATTGTACAGACACCGCAGGATGATCATCAGATTGATCCGGAACGGTATGCGGCGGAGCTTCATCGAAGTCTACAGAGGGCACATGAAATAGCCCGGGTGGTGCTGAAAAAGAAAGCAGAATATCGGAAGAAACATTACGACACAAAGTCCAAGAAACGGGCATTCAAAACAGGGCAAGCTGTGTGGTTATACTACCCTGTAAGGAAAATAGGCGTATGTTCAAAACTTACCTCACGTTGGAAAGGACCTTATGTCGTCATTAAGAAAATTGATGATCTGACTTACCTGGTGAAGAAAACGCCTAGACAGCAGCCCATAGCATTTCATATCGATCGCCTAATGGAGTACAAGGGCAGGAAGTCTCCTACTTGGGGTAGAGACTAGAGGGAATCAACTGATTAGATATTGGTACAAAATCTGCAAGGGAACAATACAGGGGAATATAAACAAGGAATGGACCTGATGGGTAGCATAGATATATATAGGAACTGGAGAACCTTGGTGGACTTACAGTTATGCAGGGTCAGGGTGGGTCTGGCCAACCTAGGCCTGACGTGCACGGAATATTGCTCCTACAGTACTTCTTGGGGAAGTATTCTATGGAAGGCTGCTTGTTTGGTGCAAGCAAGGTCCATTAGATTTTTATATAACTAATTTTGGTTACCAATAGTTCTAGTCAGGAAATGGTGCGGTGACAGTGATTCCTTCTGAAGTAGGTCATGTGGGGGTACTTATACAGATTATACTCACCTGGGAAGATATTCATGATGTTGTCCTATCCAATAGCTGCTACACAGATGAATATATTGAGGCTCTTGTACTTTCAGAATGGCTTCTCTTGGTGTATTAAGATGTCGCTACTGTACAGTTGAGGTGGGGTCGAAGAAGGAAATGAAGCAACACCTACAGTCAGTCGCCCATCATAAATTGGAAGTAGTCTGCCCATTATGTGTCGAGGGTGAGAGACGTTTCCGGCGGACTGTTGACCTCCAGGCTCACGTCAGGAAAGAACACAGTGGGGCTTCCAGAAGGTTGCTTCCTGGCATATTTTCAGAACCCAATGGTCTTTGGATGACGACAACCCCGGATGATTATTCAAGGGTCATCAGCAAACCCCAATGGTCATCGGTAGAGTCTATGGAAGCCAGGCGACTGATGCGGCAGTGGTCCAAGGATATTAAAAGGCCCTCCAGATCCATGGGTGAGTGGGAGGCTGGCTGGGCAAATCAGTACAGGGGTGAACCTGAGGTAAATAAAAAAAAACCCCGGCAAGCCAGTCCAGTGGGGAATCTACAGGGAATCAAAAGAGAAGAGCACCAGCCAGCCAATATAATGAAGAACCTGCAGCAAAACAGCACAGAGGAGCAAGGGTTTATACACCATCCTACCCCACCATCGATCTTCAACTGAATGTGAATAAAATAGACATTCGATCCACTGGGTTCCAAGTGTGGTGTAGTTCTTCGGATGGCCAATACTTTAAAGCTGATCTTGGAGAAAAAAATTTGTTCGATCCCAAAACAACTGCTGCAATAACACGGAAGATGGCCACACTAACAACAGAATTCAACCCGCCAACTTCAGAGGGTAGGAGAACCGACTCTGTGACCGTCATCAAAGCAGTGGCATTGGCATTAAAGATGGATCGGCGATACATAACATCGATCTGGCAGTGGCATAAACCATCATTTGAGACCGCCACATCTCCAGTAGCCACATCTCTAACTCACCATGAAGCTCCCCGAGTTGGTACACCATCTCACGTTGATGAGGTCCAAGCATCCACCCCACCACCACCTCTGTATAATCCAACACCCATACATGCAAGTAATACGTCACATCCCATTATCTATGGGGACTGCGAAGATGGTCAATTAACACCGGTCCCGCTTCCGCTGCCCTCAACAGACAGCCTTTCACAGGCAGCACCTGACCCTGTGAGCCCACCTCAAGTCGTCCCTCATACCACTACTCCTAGAGAGATGAACCTGTTTACCAGACCTGAAATGGCTGAAAAGTATCCCTTGCCTGAAACAGAGCCCATCAGTCCACCTACGACGCCTTTAAGACCGTCTTCTCCCCTTGACCTGTCAAAGAAAGCGACCAGAGCTCCTCCAACCGAGACGGCCAGTAGCTCCAGCAATGAAGTGACTGCACCCAGCTCCATCAAGGGGGAGAAGACGGATTTACAGTGCAGGGCCATCAAGATATTGGAGTTTGGCTGTATGCCTATGGTGCCCCCAGCAAGGAGGGAGTGGAATGCCGATGGTGTATTTGCTGTAGAGGTGGGTGGGCAAACGATATCTTGGCCCCCAGCCCGTTGGAGGACAATGCAAGCCGAAACAAAGAAAATACATTGGGGTGGACTAGTCCTGAAGTTGGATGAATTTCTTCACGGCCCCACTGACGTGGACCTACCGGAACTTCTAGACCTTTACGACATCTTTGCTCTCCCTGGGACATCTGTAGGCTCGGTGAAGTCCTGTCCCGACAGTGGATCATCTATTCTTCGCAAAGCCAGACTATACAATTACAAACTACTGGTTCACATTGCTTTGGGAAAACCTGTTGATGGTGAGTTGGAAATTCTATCCGCATTTGAAGCCATGTCTCAGAGCCGCAACACGGATGCCGACTGTCATGTGAAGATGCTCAACTCCCTCTCTGTTAGACTTCGTTTGGAGCTGTAAATAGATCACTTCGGTTGTTTCTGTACAGGAAACCATCTGTGGAATACAAAATAAAACAATAGACACATACCGTGTCGGATATTCGCTGTATTGTGTGGGATAGTTACCTCACCTGTCCTCCGGGAATTGTGCTCCGTTTTTTATACTGGATACTTAATATTGTGGATTAGCTTACCATACCTGTGGCTCTTCCTTGTGGACACTTACTGAATTGGATCTTTGAACAGCATTTTGGATTACCTGGTGTCAGTGCTGTGTCATAATTCCCGTGTATACGTACCATTGTCATCAGTCAGCTTGGATTATCCATCATTCCATTGGAATCGTGTACTGTGATTAAGGACACATCTCATTATGGATATATCACTGGATATTTACCTATGTTCTTTGATCCTTGTATATTATGACGAACTGTTGGGACACTGCTACCATGCACTGGCTTCTTACCATACCCATGGATTTTACTGAACTGGTTGAACCTCTTGAACTGTTCTGAATATGTATATATCAGACTGTGGAACATTTTAAATTATGCCTAGGTTTAGTTCCTACATCCTGGGACATTTGATTGGACGTTAATATTGTCGCACAATTATCTATATTTGAACTCTAAATGTACATGTAATGTAGGTGGCGGAACTCAGGAGAGTTCCTTGAAATTAAGTAGGGGGGAGTGTAATATGTGCGACTGAAATCTGTGTTGACACTTCCATACACATTCTTCAATTGCATGCTGTTGTTGTTGTTGCAACTTGTGCTCTTCGCGTGTGTTGAAAATAACTACTTATAGAGACATAAAACTACATCGATTGTGACTTCCCGAATTGGACAATTTACAATTTAAATACCTGATGTGACTTTGTATATAGTGCCTGTATTTGATCTCTCAAACTGCTGTGGTATATACTGTTCGATTCCGCCTTCCCCTCGCCCGTGTGGCCATGTTGTTTTTGCCGGTCTGTCAGACCTTCGACAAGTTTACGGTCATGATGACCCCAATGTTATATTTTTGTGTTTGAGCATCAAGCTCTGTGTTTATTGACACATTTTACTGTAACTATTTGTTCTCTTGTATTTTATAATTAATGTGGAATTATATGACATGGAAATTGTAAGTTTGCAGCAGAAAATGCATGCACTATTTTTTGTGGTTTTTCCCTACTCGCGTAGCGGGAACTGTACGGAAATTTCGACTGCTGTCAACTTTGTTATAACACTTCGTTAAATGGACTGAAGTAAGTATAATTTTTATGGTATGATATTCTACAGTAAAAACGCTCTTCGGTGCACTATGGGAGCCACAGAATTAAATCGTATTTCTATATGTAAACAGTGAAAGAACTTGCATGAACAGTATGGCTCACCACTATCTGTAGCTACCGTGTTGCTAAATGTCAAAACGGTCGGAGCGGTTTTAATTGTGACTTTTCTTGTAAATATTAAATGTATCTGGCAAATCTATGAGAATAACGCTCCTTATATTTGCTATAAGCTCCTCTCATTACCTGTTGGTTAATTATATAATTGATGTTAAACTTTGAAGTAGTTCCACTCAGTTTTCGCCTAGGCGAAGGTTCTCGCTTTTAATTGGATAACGGATGTCACATGACTTTTGTTTATAAATACGGGTGCAGAGAGGCAGTGTCAGTCAGTTTGCTCTCAGTTCTCTTCAGGTACGGATGGACCATTTAACATGGGCCCTGGAATTTACCCATTACGAGCCATATTACAGCAATAAATGATATATGGAATTATATATAGCCCATAAGAATAACATGTGGCCTATATACTAGTATGTATCGTGAATGGGATATATACAGGCAATCATAGTGGGTCTTATGGGGCTACAACCTGAAGCAATGTTATCTCATACTGCCTCTCTCATCCATGTATGCAGGGCTATGTGGTATTATTAAACAAGCTGCACACCATGGAAGGAATCACTGCCTAGCATAGGATATCCATACCATATTACTGTGGTTATAACTGTGATACATTGAAATTTAGAGCATGTTATAACGAAAGAATAAAGACAGTTGGTTTTGTTACACTTTATTCATGACTTGGGAGTTGTTACATGTAACCGTACTGTATCATGGAAAGGAACTTGAGAAAGTGATAAGTTGATAGTGATAGGTCCTCCTCATTGGTCCTCCTCATCGGGCAGCCCATGACTTGTCACAACAAATTAGTATGCAAATAAACGACAACTCCATCAACCGAAGGAATGTAACTGGTCCATCAGCATCTGAATACAGGAAATACCTACCGATCATTTACCTGGTACTGGTACCCTATATATGGAATTGGGTCCTACCAATGGGATACTCTAAGGAATCTAGTACAACGAACAGGTCTTGCTTTCCGAGATCAGGAGTGTAAACGTTGATGTTGTGCAGAGTGGGTGTACAAAAGATTGCCTCATCAAGGGAGGTAATCCATCGTCCTCATCTCAGATATCGGGCTGTTATGCACGAGCAAAACTCTAACCACTTACCATCAAAGAAGTCGATAGCTGCACATTACATGCTCGGTTAACCCGTGACAACTATTCGGCAACTTAGACCCAAAAATCGTTACTTTTATTATACGTAGAGGTCACAGAGACATCTACACTGGTATCCGGTCACAACCCTAGGTATTATATATTCACGTTTACGTCTTGAACACGTCACATAACTTACAATATGCATACATACCTGAGGCACACATAGTTGTACACTCCACACTCACACTTTACTTACACATGACAGTACTGACGGTATATTGGCATATTCATCCACACAACAGTCACCCACGGGTGTACGTCCTTACTTACACATAACTACAGGGATCCTACGCATATATAGCTTTAAGTGGCCTTACTCACATATAGCTAAACATACTTATCCGTAGCTCTACAAACATTACATATATAAAGCTGTACAAAAAAATTACACAAAGGTGGCGGTACATACTTTACCCACACAGCAGTAGGCCAACACATATTCAACTTACTTAACTGTACGGACCTTGCCCGCCCATAGCTTCACATACCGTTTGTCTAAAAGGGGAATCTCTCGCCGAAAGGCCAGTATAACCGGAACTGGCTCAGACTGATTTAGACTGGTTTCAACCAGATTGACCTGGTTGTGCTAAAAGTAGATCGCCAGCTCATTTACTGGTTGTTCTGGGTGTTTCAGGAGGCACTCACTCAACCACTCAAGCCACGATGTTTGAAGGTAAAACCTGCTCGAAGCTTTTGCTCATCTGGATAGTTTACAACGCCATAAATCTGCCACCCACGACGCTACTATCAAGTATTTTTGTAAGAGCTTCGAGGATACATTTATTCGCCTGAACCATTTACATCGCCATGAACGGATTCACCATGAGGTACCCAGGCAACAATATGGGGATTGTGAACACTTCAGACCACACAATCAGTTGAGATCACACCAAGGTGTAATCCATGGACAAGCTCGCCTGAAGGTTGAGGAGGCTGTGGAGATTAACTCCAACCATGAGTTAGTGAGTGAGTGAGTGAATAGGATTTAACGTCGCTTTCAACACTATTTCAGTCATATCACGACGTTTGGTTCCTTTTCACACCCGGAAACCATATGGATAGGGTCCTATTCCTTTTAACACCAGGGATCCCACGGGAGGGGTCCTATTCCTTTTCACACCGGGAACTCCACGGGTGTACTACCCATGTTTCTGTTGCCGAGTATAGAGGTTCGATCCTCAGGAAGTCGTTTATTCGTATGGACAATTTACGGAGACATCAACGGTTACTCGATAAGGCACCCAGACATGAACGCCAGCATTGTGGTCGAGTCTTCACACTCCGCAGTTAATTCATCCGCCATTAATCTGATAGACGTCGGCAGTCGACGTTCGTTCAATTCTTCAACGTGGCTTATAATAGCTCTGAGCGGCAAACCTCGCCCAGACCCAACGATATAATGAAGCACCAGAAAACTTTGCATGAGTATGAATACGATAGAGATAGTGGAACAGAGACTCCACCCACTGATCCCAAGTACTGAGGCACCATGAAGTCCAAGAGTCACATGGAAGAGGATATGGGGTTACCGCTCACGGAGGATCTGAACAATGAAAACTACGAAAACAGCTGCTCTAGGACATGTCACCGTAACAGTATATCAAACTGGCGCTTAGGTGTGGACTAGAGAAAACAATGCGACCGACAATGCATCTAACGGACAAGAGCGAACATGGCCGAACATTGACGCAACACATGGGCAGATTCTCAAAGGGCGGCTTCTGATTGGACAAGAGCAAACATGACCGAAATATTACCTTTTACTGGAAGGGCGTACTCTGATTGGACAAGAGCAGTCGGAGATTGGCACGAGCGGCTTCTGATTGGACAATACACGTACAAGACTTCCCCGGCGCAATATAATCGGGAGTAATAAAATGTGTGATGCGCAATAGGCTTGTTGTTGTTCTCTTATTGGACCAGCCAATCAAAATAGTACGTAGCACGTATAAGCGCGCGTGTGTATGTGTGTGTGTGTGGCTGTGTTGGAGGCCTTACTCCCCAACGTTGGAGAGTCGCCGTCTGAAGACGTTGAATGCAGTAAGGCAGGGGCTGAGAAAATTACCACATTACGACGGGAGCTGCAATAATTCACTCTCAAACGAATTCGAACCCTTTCAAACACGTCTAAACCGGTTCCCTTGTGTATGGGCACAGCTTTTCTATTCCTAGGACAACAGTTGCCGACAAAAGTTTCTCCCTTTACATTTCATCAGCAGCTTCGATATGACTCCAAGTATGCGGTATAAACCATACGAAAATCACCGACTCTACGACGGTCAGGTGTCCCACTCCATGGTGCACCCCAAGGTCGACATGCCCACTTATATGGATTAGTGCATTAAGGAGGTTAAAATGACTTTATCCTCATTACCATGTTCCCCCATGTTGACATCCTACTGTCTTAAATTTGGTTATTCAGCATTGTTCCAGAAGACTATTGAGGCATTTGGAGAAAATAACATTTTAACTTCTTAGAAAATAGAAATTTTTTTTCTATGAAAATACAGGCATTCTTCATATTTTTCCTATCTAATCTCATATATTACGGTAGGGTTGAACCATTATAGTATACCATAAAAATTCATAGATTATGCAAAAATAAGCCCCGTGACCGCTGAATTCATCCTATTTTTTGTTGAAGGTTTTCGCTACCTTTTGTTGAAATATAAGGAAAAGGACTTTTTATTTTCAAATTGTCTGGAACATTATTATGGTTCAGGTAGCCGCATAGTCCCACGTGCGCTCCTAATTCAACCGTATTTCCGCTTTCTTTACTACTTCTGGCGTCACAAATGAAGTTACCTCTCCTCCGTCGAAATCCACACTCCAAGCGCTTCAATATAACACCCTGCATGAGCTAATTGGAGCAAGGGTTGTTCCTCAGTCGACCAAACACGCCGCTGTGACCCTAAAAGTGCCCGATTCGCTACTACTCATTGACTGTCCATGTGCGCTATGACGTCACTCCCCGTTCAAATCACTCCAAGCATAGTCTACATGCCGGGAGCATCACTATACCATCCTGTACGACACATTCGGACCCAGTATGACCCCTCAATCGCTCAAACACACCCCTGTTCACCTCAAAAATACATCTTTCGCTAGAAATCCCAGACTGCGCATGTGAGCCATGACGTCCTTCCCCCTGCAAACCACCCTTAAGCGCCTCAATATGGCACCTTGCTTGACCCAATGCGACTCAGAATGGGCGATCAATGGCTCAAACACCGCCATGCGTATCCCAAAAATAACCGCTTTTGCTATTTCTCTTCGACTGCGCATGCGTACCATGACGTCATTTGATTCCCCATTCTCAATGACCCATTTGGCTCAGGATCACCACACCTAGACCTATTTTTCGCATGTTTGGGGTGTAAAGTCCTTTTTTCCACATTTTCCGGCAAAGGCCTAGTTTTGCATCCACCGGTCAGTCACGTGACCGACCTCGAAAGGCTTTTCACAACGAGTCCCTGCACAACCACTTAAGAGCAATATTAGACCATCTAGACCCAGCTGAGGGAGATTTGTCCCATGTTGGGTCATAAAGTCCGTGTTCCGCATGTTATTTTTGAAGGAAAGTCCTAGTTTTGCCTCTACACCACTATTCACGTGTGTTTTTTTTCTCTAGAATCACGACCCCTGTGGCTCATCTAGACCCGTTTGGCGGGGGGAGGAGGGGAGGGAGTGTTCCTAGTGTAAAATCCGTGTTTCCTCTTCTTATATTCTCCGGAAATTTCTAGTTTTGCATGCAACTACTCATCATGTGACCATCCTCGAAGAGCGCTTCCAATGGAGATCCTATCGGACCCCTTGAGACCATTATTGACCCATCTAGATCCATTTGACAGGATTTCCTCCGAATTTTTGTCCCCCGCCGCAACGCGGCCGGGGACTTTAAAATGGTTATTGCTTCTTTGTGTCCGTGGATGTCTGTCTGAATTTTCCGCAAGCGATAACTTCCAAACGCTTTGCAGGATTCTTCCGAAATTCGGCATATGCATTCCTTGCGACAAGACGCCATTGGTATTGCATTTCAGCAACATCTGCCTGAAGGTGGCGCCATTGGTTCAAAATGGGTCTTGCTTCTTTGTGTCCGTGGGCGCCTGTTAAAATTTTTCTCAAGTGATAACGTCCAAACGCTTTGTCGGATTCTCCCGAAATTCGGCATACGCATATGTTGCAACAAGACGCTGGTTGCTACTGCATTTCAGCAACATCTGCCGGAAGGTGGCGCCACTGAGTTTCGCTTCTTCGTGTCCCTTCCAGTTAAAATGGGTCTTGCTCTCTTTGTGTCTCTAACTTCCAAAAGCTTTGTCAAATTCCTTCTAAATTTAGCATCCACACTCCTTGTGTTCAGACATGGGTTGCTATGGCGTTTCAGCAAGATCCACCTGAAGGTGGCGCCACTGGGTTTTGTTCCAATCTTCTGTGCATGTCGGTGGTTTCCATTCAAATTCTTCACAAGCGATAACTTTCAAATGCTTTGTCTAATTAGGCATGCCTTATGTGTTTTGAATTTCATGTCGCTTTAAATGAAGGACACCATTTCTTAAATTCCACATCATATGATTTACACTAAAGATTTCGCAGGAACCATATTTTATTTCAGAAGTATAATATGAAATAACTGGCGAGGAAATCCCCGTACTGAACCGTTGGGTTTTTTAATTTCTTGTCATCTTAAATGAAGGTCAACATTTCCTTCAATTTTGCTATCAAATAATTGTATCTCACATCATATGATTTACCCTAAAGCTTCTGTACGAACCATTTGTGTCCACACGTGTAAATTACTATATTAATTACAACTGAGTTCTTAAAGTTTGGGTGCACACTGTGCATATGATCAATTTCCTGAATTAAATTAAATTCCACCTTGTCGTTTTTCGGACTGACAGATGATGGCATGCAGTTGTCAGTGTGGCTGTTTCATGTACAGGGAGCTTTCATGTCAGCACACCTACCACTACCCTCAATGAGAGCATGTCCTTACCCTTAGGGCGCCGGGCCGCAACCTCCATCTCCCAAACTAGCCCTCGCCCGACCCTCGAATATTGTGTTTGAGCATATATATCTCCAATATATCTTGGCAGAAGCTGAAATTCGTGTGTTGTCTGCAATATTGGGATAATATTGGGATAATTGCAACCCCAAAAGGTTTCAATTTGTCAGGCACAGACCCATGTTTTTGTATTTTGTAAATGGGTCCCTTGTCTATAGATCTTGCTTGGAATTGTTCTTCGTGCCAATCCGCTTCTGGGTGACGCCACCTCGGGTCAAGTTAAAATTGCATCTCCAGACAATAACTTTTGAAAGCCTTAAGGATTCTTTCCAAATTTGGTGTGGTGGTACCTTGCCTCAAGATCTGGCTTGAGAATGTTTTTCATGTTGATAGGGGGACCACCTGGAAGCTAAGTTAAATGTTTCCAGACAATAACTTTTGAAAACCTGAAGCGATTCATTTCAAATTTGGTGTGTAGGTACCTCGCCTCAATTTCTCGTTTGGCATTGTTTTCCCATCTTCGCTTACCCAAGTCTAACACTACACGTGTTGCCTTGGCTGAACGTAACACATTATCTGATCAGAATACAGGTCTGGTGATGTCATAGCGCTATAAATATTCCGTGGTCCATATTAGGAGAAGTGCAATGTATGACCTCTTTAAAATTCAAATTTGATTGGCTATTCGAAGGAAATTAACATCAATACACCCACCACTTGCCATATTTGGAGATCACACGGGCAGACATCAAAGAAAATCCTAGCTGCTCGGTGTTGGCAAGCTTCTATCTTGATTGGCTATATGACATCACGTGCGTTTCCCGGTCTGAACAGTTTACTCTATTCGTTAAGTCAAGGTAAATGACGGAACGTTAGTGTAGTATTTAAATTGAAAATGTGAAGATGTGTTTTTCGTGCCGATCCACATAAAGGTGGTGCCACCTGGGGGCAAATTTAAAATTATGTTTCCGAACGAAAACTTTTCAATACTTGAATGAATTCTTTCCAAGTTTGGCATACATGTACCTTTTACCTGAAGGGTTCACTTGGTATTGTTTTTCTTGTCGATCTGCTCATAGGTGGGGCCACCTGTAGGCCAAGTTAACATTTTCTATTTCCAATGTCAAGGGATCTTGCCTCAAGATCTCGGTTGGGATTATTTTTTATGCCTATCTTCCTACACTTGGCGCTACTCGAGGGCCAAGGTAAAATTGCATTTTCGGACAGTAACTGTTGGACCTTAATGGATTCTTTAATTTGGTATGTTGGTACCTACCCTCAAGGCATCTTATGTGGCCATGTTAATGATGTTTTTCCTAAGTTTTATGTTTTTACTTTCTTCACAAATAATGAATGTTTCCTTTACTAAAGATGCAAAAGGCATGCCTCTAATCGTATTCGATCGACTGTATCTAGTTTCTTCAATAATTTGTTTTTGGTCAATTACTTGAGAACTGCATGCTCATCGGATTCTTCTCAAATTAGCATGCATGTATCATGCCAGGAGATGTTGCATGAGATTGCCTTTCACTCACTTGCACTTACAGGTGGCGTCACCTTGTGGCAAATCCCAAATTTGTCTCTGGGTAATACCATGACCTAAGATGTCGCTTGAGATTGCATTCCGCCCACTTGCGCCTATAGGTGGCGCCACCAGATGTTAAAATCGAAATTTGTTTTCAGCCATTAACTTGAGAACTGCTCATCGGAATCTCCTCAAATTTAGCATGCATGTATCATGGCAGGAGGTGTTGCGTGGGATTGCCTTTCCCTCACTTTTACTTACAGGTGGTGCCACCAGGTGGCAAAATATCAGATTTGTTTCCGGGTAATAACTTGGGAACCGCTCATCAGATTCTTCTTAAATCTGGTAAGCATATACCATGACATATATATATATGATGTCGCTTGGGATTGCGTTTCGCCCACTTGTGCTTACAGGTAGCACCACCTCGTGTCAAATCTAAATTTGATTTCGCTCATCGGATTTTTCTCCAATTTGGGATGCAGATACCATGCCATGATATGTCCCTTGGAATTGTATTTCACCTGCTTTTGCATACTGGTGGCGACACCTGCTGGAAAAATCTGAAATTTGTTTCTGGCAATAATTTGACAACTGCTCATCGGATTCTTCTCAAATTTGGTATTCATATGCCATACGATGTCACTTGGGATTGTGTTTCGCACACTTGTGCATACAAATCTAAATTTGGTTTCCGGGCAATAACTTGAAGACCTCTCTTCAGATTCTTCCCAAAGTTCGTATGCTGATACATGTACCATGTCATGAGATGATGCTTGGGATTGCGTTTCGCCCACTTGCACATACAGGTGGCAACACCTGGTTGCAACTTTAAAATTTGGTTTCTGGACAATAGGTTGAGGATGCATTCAGCTTCTCGTCAAATTTGGTTTGCAGATAATATACCTTGAGATGTCACTTGGGGTCGCTTCTCGGTTACATAATTACCATGCTTCACTGCATGGAAACTATATTACAGAAGCAATCAACGTTCAGTCAACCGCATCCAACGCCTATGAAGTAGCAGTTGCCTCCCTCATGTATATCCCCCGAGGCCAACAATGCTAAAACATATTGCTGCCATTTCGGAGGGGGACTTAGCATCCTCTGGTTACTTGTTAGTGTAAATTCCACGATTCCCCTTTTTATGGTTTCAGAAAAAAATCCTAGTTTTTTTCATTCACCCCACCCATCACCTGACCTCTTCTCTGTCCTCCACGTTGCCATAGCAATCCGAGGTCCAATGTCTGTGATCAAGGTGTCAAAGGCCACACGCCGCATTTGAGTCACATTTTCCTTCCGCACCCGCAAAATGCGACAAGATTTTACCTTAATATACCACCTAAATAGAGGTGCTAGGTCGAAGATTCAGTAGCTAGCTGCCGTCCATAAATACTTTTCGTTTCCATTATCAATAGAACGTACATGCATTATGTGTTATCTTACATAAAAAATCTCTCAAAGGATATTTAGGCAACGTCAGGAACCGCTGACAAAGTCTTACTGGATGCCCATTGTCCTTTTGCTTTGTTTATTAGTCCTCGGACGGCTTGAGAGGTGTCAGTCAAATTCGGCACATTTATGAGTTGCATGTTTACCATGATGAGTGGAAATTAAGAAGTGGAGAGGCAGTACTCGATCGGCTGATTAAATCTGGATATGGGCTTACTTGAAATGAGTCCAACCATGGCCGCCGAATTCAATATGACAGCCATTGTAATGTTGAAATCAGGACGTCATTTGGGACCCCTAAATTCTCTTCTTACACATAAGGCTACGGAGTTGAAACTTTCTATGACATATCTTGGACTCAAGCGTTATAGGAAAATGCAATACGTTCCAATAAGGTGGCTGCCTTAATGACGTCACAATGACGTCATGTTATAAAAATATTTTTTTGAGATCGATTTTTCAGTCAGGTTTTTTAATTTCTTTATGCTATTTTCCCGGAAAAACTACAAAATACATTAGGAAATAATTATTTATGTGAATTAAAATAATTGTTAACACTTTCAGGTGTAAAAAGGCAAATATTTTATGAAAAACGACGAAAACACAACTTTTTCATTACAACCTTATGACCTCCATTTTGAATTTGTTCATGGTCTTCTGCTTGGATGAGTATGCGAATAGGCTCAAAATGACCCCAATATCATAGGCTGTTATGTTTCAAGTTTTTCACCTCTCGGCCAATTATGGTCTTGGTGTATTGCCGTCATCATGTATGTCCGTCATTTCATTAGCGCAATATCCGCAGACCCGGGTTAGGTATATACAGTGACATAATTTTGGAAACTTATTTACCTAGTTATATTGAAATTACAAAATCAGAGACTATTAATCCGATAAGGAGCATAACTCCGTAACATTTGGGCCGAAGCGACTCATTTTCGATAGGCTTCTGACCTATACCTAGATGAATAAACGTTTTTTCAAAATGTGGCGGTGGACCTAAATCGATTCTGCATATATGGCGGTAACGGACGGATGTACAGTACTTGACAAAACTACCCCTTAGCCGAGCAGAAGATCCTGAGTAAATTCAAAATGGAGGTCATAAGGGTGCAACGTTTTAGTCATTTTTACGCATGAAGGTGCCCACAATTAATTTATTCCACATCAAATAATCATTTCCTAATTTATTATATAGTTTTTTTCCGGAGAAAATAGCATGAATAAAACATTAACTGAAAAATCGACCCCACGAAAGCTATTTTTGTAATATGACGTCAATCTGACGTCATTAAGGCAGCCATCTTGGAACTTTTTACATTTTCTTATAGCACTGGAGTCCAAGATATGTCATAAATTTTCAACTGACTCAAGATATGTCATAAATTTTCAACTCCCTATAGCCTTTGGAGTAAGAAAAAAATTAGGGGTCCCAAATGATCTCCTGATTTCTACATTACAATGGCGTCCATCTTGGAATAATTTCAAGTGGACCCATAGTAAATTTTAATCAGCCAATCGAGTACTATAAATGTGCCAAGATTCATGCTTTTATCTCAAAGTGCACAATTACCCCAATTTCATGCATCATATTGCAGTACTAGAATTAAATCTCCACTGTTAGCTGTTATGGATATAAGATGTAGGTTATATGGAGTGTATCTTCTCCTCTAGTAGTTGTAATTACCTTGTGTTAGTCTGAAGACCTAATCTTTCCAGTTCTGGAGTATATTCACATGGCATTTAGATAGGTCCCTCATTGTATAACTCCAGCATTACTCTTTTACGACAAACAAGAGTTGGAATGCCATTCAGCATGTTTAGGATGTAGATGTAAGCTTTTACATATTTACCAGAATTGAAGAAATATATATTAACATAATTAACAAAAAGAAGCAGTATCTTCGCGGAATCTAGTTACCCTGTTTATGCCATCTGTCAGGGTATCTGGAATGATTGTGTTTTATGTTAGCCAATTCTTTCGTAAAAATACAAATAAATCGGTAGATGGTCGCTTTATTCACAAGAATCCGCCGGGATTACACATGCTCCCAGATTCCAGGGAGAAATGGAACGTTTGCGACTCAGAAATCCTGGACAAAAGCAAGACGGCTGTTCACTGACTCGAGTGTGTCCGCAGTCAGCCCATTGGTATCTCTCTTATCCAGGAAGGGTATATTGGGGAATGTGCTGAGCGACTGATGAGTAAACTCCTCGTGTCTCCCCACCTCAATACCATCCAAAGAATAGTAGTACCGGGATTCCGACGAGGATCAGGTGGTTTGCCATAGCTGTAATATTAATTTAAAACAGGTCCATGAATATGTGTTACAGCGACGGATTTCAGGACACTCCCGGTAAGTCATACTCACTTCACCATATGTAATGTAAAAAGACACAATATACACTATGGTAATTTTAATACAGGAAGCAATTTGGACTCATACCATAAAATACATCAGTAGATAGAAAAATACCGGTTCTGGGACAGGCTCTCTGGACCCCTATGGCGTCACAATGCTGAAGGCAGCGGTGTCTGACAAGGACGAATGCAAAAGCTATTGTACGAGCGAAGGTGAAGGTAAACCTGAAGCCACAAGTGTTGATATGGGCAAAGGTCATTGAGCGCGCTCAAAAATGTAGCTAACGCTCCTCGAAGCTTGCCAAACTAACCCTTGCCTATTGAAGCGTGCAGAGGCGCATGTTGACCACTAACTACTTCGATCGTGTCAGTGATATAATATTAGATGAATAGCTATAAAACAAAGCCTAATTTTGTCTACGACGAGATAGCCTTTGAAAAGAGAAACAATCCGAAAATACCCACCATCTTAATTCAACCCACGAAATGGGAAATCTCTGATACAAAATAACGGATCTCGTAGAATCAAGTTTATGCTGTCTTTTGTCATTTGATTTTACTCAGAGCTGCAATATGTACACGCGATATCCCGTTCCGAGAATATTCAATGATCAAAGTTTCATTTTTCTGACAGTTTACTATTCTCTTAAACATATGAAGGCAGTCCATTTCCGAAATATGGGGATATTTTCATTTTGATGACGTCGTTCGAGTAAAACAACGATATTCCATTCATAACACCTTTGGCAATCGGTTTTGGATTTATCGAAACATTCAGAACCCGGTCAAGTACATACAGGCCCGGTTAACTCAATCCAGACGCTATCGTAATGTACTCCTATACAACTTTGGCATTGTAGTAACCAAGTTAGAGATAACTACCTCTCTAAAATGAGGGTAGAACAGGTTGGTTGTGCTTAATAACCTTTGATTCATCCACCATCACACTCCAAGCTCTTTCGGCGACACACCCTATATATTGTGGTATGTTGTAACAGTACTTTTCCAGCTGAAGTAACCGCAGTCTAATTTTTAATAGGCAACATGTGGTTGTTATTATTATGCAAAGTATATGCACGACAATTCATTTTTTTATCATATCTGATATAGAATTAACTATTGTGGTAATTGTGTTGAAAAACCTAGTAGAGCAGAAATGCGCACCAGAGCCATGTGAAGTTTTGACCTTTCTCAACTCTCTTTTCTCGTAATTTGAATATATATATCTTGTGAATAGAAAAATGTGTTGACGCGCATACGCTGACCAGAAACAAGTGTGGCCATACCGATTCGTTTACGTCAAGAATGCATTTCTCACTATAACATAATATATCAAAGTAGCATGAAGTGTCTAAGATGGGAACATGTACATCACTAACAGGAATGATGGGTACTAGTAACCCAAAGCATTGATACCTGCATGTGGCAACAGGTGAGTTCACGCACGAATAATCATAGCCTCATTCGAATGTATGTGTCGCCATATGGAGAAGCCTATAGGTCATTACTTTGAATTATTTTAGCCCATCTCTGAAAATCGCCTCATCTGACCTGCCCAGTTTGTGAAAAATTTGCTTATTATTATTAGTATATACAGTTTGCGATACTAAAATATCCTGTTTTTCTTTTACATTGTCTCCACAGTGTTATATGAAAGCGGGAACCCCCAGAGAGAATTATCGGAAAATCGGAAGTTTCACATCTACGAACAGGTCTTAAAAGTCTGAGAGAGAGAGAGAGAGAGAGAGAGAGAGTGAACCTGTTTAGATTGCCAAAGTCAGCGCAATCTGGGTTTTATTACGTATTTCATTATGTTAATGATTCTTCAATGCGATGTACGAAAAGAACGATAATTCTTTTCCATCATACTCTAAGATTTGTTTTATGGACAATATTTTGATTAGCTAGGACAGATCGCATTACTGATGTTTATGCTGCAAATGCGAATGGCGGCTTTCCGATCTCGGTCTCAGACGGATTGTGAAACATGACCCGCTCGGAGTCTCGCTTGCATATTTCTGAGTACCGATTTTTCTTCCTGCCTGTGCAAAAACATGAAGGCCTGTTTATTATTAGGGATGACCAATATGCTTTTCCTAAGGAATACTTTGGCAACATTAAGTCGGAAATATATCAGATATCGCTAGTTAAAGACATTTTTCCACGTAGAAGCATGGGAAGAATTGAAAAATTACTATCGAGAAATGCAGTTGATGCTCAGAGCGGGTCACGCGTCACTGCGCACTCCATCTGAGGCCGATATGGGGAAGCCGCAATTGAGTTCCAGTATAGGCCTACTTGCCTAATTGAAGATGACACTTGGCTCCACCTTTTGATGCAGGTGTCACCGTACCAGGTGGCTGGGTTACTTGGTTGGCGACGATAGCTGTCATATTGACATCGCCTGGGCTGTTGGTCGGTTTGGTGGTGCTGTTCGTTGGGTTGGTGTCGAAGAGGGAAGAGGCAGCGGCCTGATCGGTTTGCTTTTCTTGGCTGGATGAGGAGGTTGGATCGAGGTGTGTATCAGAGTCGGTGATGGTGGCTGGATCCCTGGTGGAGGGTCGGTCTGGGTCGCTGGCTTGGTTGGTGATTCTGGTGGCTGGGGTGGTGGTGCGGGTGCCTGGGTGGCCGCTGGCCTTGCTGGCGGTTGATTTGGTGGTGCTGGTGGCTTGGTTGGCGTTGAGCTCGTCTGTCGTTACTTTGTTTCTGACTGAAGGAGGAGATTTGGAATGTTGAGGATTGGTATTTGCTGGCAGTTTGGTAGTCATCGCTTCAGCCGGCATCCTTGTTGGACGCCATGATAAGGGAGGATCATTGGTAGGACGAGAAGCGTTATGTTGGGCATCTTTGACTTCACCGGTGTCACTGCCATCGCCTACAACAGAAAATTATGTAAAGCAGACAGTAGACAAAACTTCTGTACAGTAAAACATCCTTTTGTCCCCCTGACAAATCCGCCAATCCGCCATATTGACAGTAGTACCCTTCCTCAAGCAAACAAGTACTGAGAAGCCCCAATTCGCAAGAAGCTCTAGCAAATCTCCAGAGTAAATTCGTCATAGTCCCAGCAGACAAAGCTCCAAATAATATAATATCCATATGTAAATATTACTATTACCCTCATCAGGACCTTATTGACCGTCTAAGTTCATTAATAGTATGTGTTCAAGAAAACTGATCGTAGATATATTAATGTCGGAAGCTATAAAGCATTCTTTAGCTCTACTACATACAAGAGATATCATTCATGGGATGTTTCTTTGTTTATAGAGTTGCTTGAATTTCTCATTAAAAATATATATGTGAAATTTGGCAACACAATATATCAACAGCATATAGGTATTCCGATGGGTACTAATTGTGTACCCCTATTGGCTGACCTATATTTGTCCTCTTATGAATATGACTATATGCAAGCGCTTTCAAAAACCGATCCATTCAAAGCCCGTTCCTTCTCATTCACCAAACGCTATATAGACGATCTTCTCCCTGTGAATAATCGCTATATAAATGACGCAGTGAAGGATATATATACACCTTCACTGGGTTTGAAGGAAATTACAGATAACCCTACAGGCACGAGAGATACTGAAGGATCTTGGCGCCCACCATTGTCCGATACTTGTAAGCTAATGACAAGAGGATCTTTTTGTCCATTATTACTAGAACAAACAATTGATTTGTAACTTTGTTTACAGAATTTCGAATCTGCGCAAAAAAGATCGAAAAAGGGACACTGGAAAACACCAAGATATAATATTTCTAAGTTTCAAGATTTCTAGAAACTGTACTTATATCGGTTGTTATAGTACAAGAGAAATGAGCAAAGTTAGTCTGAAAGTCAATGTACATGTACGGAGGATCCTTCGTCTTCGTTTTGTAGTATTTTTATATTATTTTTTTGCACGTGTCATCATTGGGTACTGGAAGCGAAGACAAATCTCTTTGACACTTCGGCATACTTAAGATTTTATAATTAAGAACGAATGCTAATTCTGTTCTGTTTACTGGGCTAGTTTGAGATATCTCTTTTAAGATACCATGCTCGAAAATAGTAAGATGGTACAGTAATACTGAAGGGATCCGGTCCGCGCAGTAATGTTGAAACATCGAAAGTGTCTGAATCCTGATTATCTCCCTTGAATCGTAACATGCAGTAGTCTACAGTTGTCAAGTTGTGACATTGTGTCACAAGAGTGACGTCCCTTCATGTAGCTGATCCGCCGGCGGACGAAAGGGTGGGGCAGTTCACTTGCAACTGCATGGACTAAAGAAAACTGATTTGAAGCTTGAAGAGATACATTTCAATTCAAATTTTTTGAACTCCTTGATATGGAAGGTGAAGATAGGATATTCTCTATAGTCAATATACAGAATATGCCCCACCGTTTGATCCGCCGACTCTTGATGCAACGTCACAACTCGGGAATACCGTATTAGTTTGAAGCGCAACTTGGATTTTCGAATCGGACCAAAAAAGATATCTTGCACAACTAGGCCCCTTGTGGGACCCGTGTACAAAATTTCAGTAAGATCCATGGAATATTTCCTGAGAATTCACGATAACAACGTTTCAAGAGGAAATCCAAGATGGGCGCTTGTTGGCCATACTGGATTTCCGAATCGGACCAGAAAACTAGGCACAGGCACTAGGCACAACTAGACCCCAAGGGGAATCTATGTACCAAATTTGAGAAAGATCCATGCAGCAGTTCCTGAGACATCGCAATTAACAGTTTCATGAGAGAAAACCAAGATGGCCGCCTGATGGACATATTGGATTTTGGAATCGGATCAGAAAAGGTATCTTGCACAACTAGACCCTAAGGTGAACCTGCGTACCAAATTTGAGAAAGATCCATGCAGTACTTCCTGAGAAATGTCGATAAAGTTTCATGGGGAAATCCAAGATGGCTGCCTGGTGGCCATATTGGATTTTCGAATTGGACCAGAAAAGATATCTTGCACAACTAGTCCCCAAGGGGAACCTGTGTGCCAAATTTGAGAAAGCTCCATGCAGTACTTCCTGATAAATGACGATAACAAGGTTTCATGAGGGAATCCAAGATGGCTGCCTTGTGGCCATATTGGATTCTCGAGTCGGACCAGAAAAGGTATCTTGCACAACTAGACCCGAAGGGGAACCTGTGTACCAAATTTGAGAAAGATCCATGCAGCAGTTCCTGAGAAATCGCGATAACAAAGTTTCATGGGGTAATCCCAGATGGCTGCCTGCTGGCCATATTGGATTTTCGAATCGGACCGGAAAAGGTATCTGGCACAACTTGACCCCAAGGGGAACCTGTGCCCCAAATTTGAGAAAGATCCATGCAGTAGTTCCTGAGAAATCGTGCTAGAGGGAGAATTAAGGTTTAACGTCGCATTCAGGAGAAATCGAGATAAGGTTTCATGGGGAAATCCAAGATGGCTGCCTGGTGGCCATATTGGATTTTCGAATCGGATCAGAAAAGGTATCTTGCACAACTAGAACCCAAGGTGAACCTGTGTATCAAATTTGAGAAAGATCCATGCAGTACTTCCTGAGAAATCGTGATAACAACGTTTCATGGGGAAATCCAAGATGGCTGCCTCATGGCCATACTGGATTTTCGAATCGGACCGGAAAAGGTATCCTGCACAACTAGACCCCAAGGGGAACCTGTGTACCAAATTTGAGAACGATCCATGCAGTAGTTCCTGAGAAATCGTGATAAGGTTTCATGGGGAAATCCAAGATGGCTGCCTGGTGGCCATATTGGATTTTCGAATCGGACCTGAAAATGTGTCTTGCACAACTAGACCCCCAAGGGGAACCCGTGTACCAAATTTGAGAAAGATCCATGCAGTAGTTCCTGAGAAATCACGATAACAAGGTTTCATGGGGAAATCCAAGATGGCTGCGTGGTGGCCATATTGGATTTTCGAATCGGATCGGAATCGCGATAACAAGGTTTCATGGGGAAATCCAAGATGGCTGCCTGGTGGCCATATTGGATTTTCGAATCGGGCCGGAAAAGGTATCTTGCACAACTAGACCCCAAGGGGAACCTGTGTACCAAATTTGAGAAAGATCCATGCAGTAGTTCCTGAGAATTCGCGATAACAAGAATTGTTTACGTACGGACGGACGGGCGACGGACGGACTGACTGACGGACGGACGACGGACCACGGACGAAAAGTGATTTGAACAGCCCACCATCTGGTGATGGTGGGCTAATGAAGCGGGCCTTCTCTCTCGTCGACCGTATGACAAAAGAGATGATTACAATTTCGACATCGTAAACTATCCCTTTCTGGACAATAATATTCCAGTGGGACCTGCATATGGCGTATACATATCACGCCTAGTAGCATTTGCTAGATCCTGTGCTGAATGTGACGATTTTAATCAGCGTCACAAGACATTGTTGCAGAAACTTATAAAACAGGGCTACACCACCGAGCCTCTCCACTCAAAGTTTCTCAAATTTGGCGATGCATATCGCATGCTGATAGCAAAATACGAGCGTAGCGTGCAAGATCTATGGCGTTACCTTTCGTAACTTGTGTCTAATTCCGCTTAACCCAGGGCTAGGGGCCGTATGAATCCATGTACTTCAAGATCCTCACGGTACCCATATGAACAGTCACAATCAAAGCGTGGCTGAGATACATCATTCTTTAGATGACGACTTTACAACGAATATTATGGATTAAGAATACTGATCAGCGATACGGATTTGATATTTTTGGAACATCATGATGTCTTGCCCGCATCATTGAAAACTGTTGACCGCTTCTCTCTTGCAGGAAACAAGCCTATGTTTATGTATACTATGATTGTCTTTTTAAATTTGGTGCTAATACTGTTATATGGAATATGGAATAGGTCTTTGGATTATGGACGCGGATATTCTCTAATGGACGACGGCTGAATTATGAATGACGGACCAGACGCTTGTAATTAGATATAAAAAGTCCGTTGAGTCCTACCTAAATGGGGAAGAGAGAGGCACTTGGATTTAACGCCGCGTTCATGAATATTTCAGCTCTAATTGCTAAAGACATCAACAATTTTTCAAAAATATATCAATGTAACACAAAACCTATTAAAAAACAAAATTACAGTAACTCGTATCACAATCAACCGGCATATGTAGCATGTAACACGACGTGAAATGTTATATATATATATATATCTACATATATATATGTATTATATATATTCTATGTGTGTTTGTGTGTGTGTGTTGGGGGTTTACAATAACTACACGAATACTTGGACGGTGAGTGAGTGAGTGAGTGAATATGATTTAACGTAAATTTTAACAGTATTAGTTCCAGTCCTGGCATCATATTTATATATTTACAAAATCAGTCCCCCAAATCGTCTGTGTATTTGCGGGAGGGTATATATTTAAATAGCGTGTAGTATCGTAAGTCTTTTAGCCTGGTCAAGTGTCACTCTTTATGTCTAATAATCTTGTACATATGCATCTATATATTCCCAAACTCAGTCCCCAGTCCCCAGTCCCCAGTCCCCTTCAACAAATGATATGTTTACTATATTGCCATTATCTCTTTCTCATAGTTGTTTGTCTAAAAAGATACGTTCATCTTAAATGTAGGTATACTTTACAAAAGAACGTCCCCAGTCCCCTGTCCCCCTTCAGTCAAAGTTACATACACACAAGTGGAGTACCCAGCCCCGCATGTCTTAATGTGTAGATATATACTTTACAGCAATACGTCCCCAGTCCCCTGTCCCCTCTCTGTTGAAGTTACAGCTTTCTCCTTACCAAGATATCTTTAGAACGACTTACACTGGGCACACCAAACTTGCAGTGCACATTCATATGCTCGTGACCCAGAACCCTATTGAATCTGGACCCGATTGGGTGGAAACTTTGGTGGCCCGCTTTAATTTATGCGAAACCATTAATCTTGTGTATCTCGGATACCATTTCGCTGTTCAGTGTGAAACTTGGTGTAGATCATCGATACATCAAGAAACTTTAAAGGAATGACCAAACCAGTTACCCTGATTGAGTGGAAACCTTGGCGACCATATTTAATTTATGCACCATCACAGGTATAGGTTTTGCATATATCCAAGACTTCAATCAAGATTTTCACATTATCAGAGAAAGTGATTGTCATTAGTGGCCATTTCTAATTGCAAAATTTTTGATAATCTGTATATTTGTCACTTGACTGTTTGATGTTTCTGGTGTCTTCAATGTACTACGGTTCAAATTGAATACATTATGAATGGCTGCATGGCGCCCAGAGCCGAGGGGTTTTCAGATGCGCAGCTTCGTATTGTTACTATGCCGAGCCAATCACAGACATTGTGCCATAACACCATGCACATGCAACATTGCTTTTGTCTACCTCACGGTAGTATGATATTTTTTCTTCAAAAGGTAATGTTTTTATAGACGTGTTATTGACACACGGAGAAGTTTACAGTTTTTTTTACAAACTTCCCCACATTAACCGTTCGTCAGTTATGCATTGCGCACGAATATGAAAACACTAGGCCTGCCATTTCTATTCTATAACCGAGAGGTTGCCAAATTGTTCAACAATTTTCGAAACTACCTTTCTAAAGCCCCTTGATAATCGCTGTCATGTAATGTCATAACAAGTAATGTTATATAATCCGTAATGCACTACCCATTATTGCAATATACAATATACTTTATTTCCATATATGATACATATAGAAATTATCATCATTATGATTGAGTAACATTGGAACAAACCATTATAGGGTAATTCCAACGACTTTCATTGGTTAATGTATTTTCCGTAAATCAGTGTCATAAACTGAACCTTATATGTCGTACTCCATACCCAGTTTCACTTCACCCCTAAATATGGAAGGCGGATGCGGCCATTCGTGCCTTCGTAACTTCGTCTTACTCACAATACGAAGCGATGAAGCCGCGAAGTCGCGATGGCTAAGCTACGAAGCCACGAAGCGGCGAAGGCGAAGGGGCGAAGGGGCGAAGACGCGAAGGGGCGACGGCGAAGCCGCGAAGGCGAAGCCACAAAGGGGCGAAGGCGAAGACACGAAGGGACGATGCTGTACAACTTCGTCACTTCGCTTCGTCCCTTCGCGTCTTCGCCTTCGCCGCTTCGTGGCTTCGCCTTCGCGACTTCGGACCTTCGCTCCTTCGCGGCTTCGTGACTTCGCGGCTTCCTCGCTTCGCGTTGTGGGTAAGGCGAAGTTACGAAGGCACGAATGGCCGCATCCGGCTTCCATACCTAAAGGATGTAAATATTTTATAGTTGAAGACATAATGTATGTCATTCAGTACTATGTTTTAAACCGATCGGAGGTTCAAAACCCTCAGTATCGCAATATCACGTAAAAAATTCACTAGTCGACTTCAGAGGAGCTGGAAGAATATTTCGGTTTTCAGCCGTCTTTAGCATTTACAATTTCTGGTTTATACTTGGTGTAAGAACGCATAAGACAAAGCCTACAATAGCCTGTCTGAGCTCAACAATGCGTCTAGACGTGACCCTTTTCAGCTGCACAAAAGCCTCAACAATGCGTTCTTACTCCAAGTATCAACCCGATTTCTCGTAATTTACGATAAATATACTTACAGATTATCAGATTTTGTGAATCATATATTTTAGAGAATTGATGCATAGGCCTATATGTTATACGCAACAGTTTTCTAGTTCCGTATTATTTAACCAATGAAAGGCGTTGGGCATTACTTGTAAGCGATGTATGACGCAAAACAACATCTCTCAACCCTTGGCAGTGTTTCACGGACTAGGTATTTCTCTATTTCAGGCCCATGGCGAGCCCATTCTCTAGGCGTTTTGCGCCACCGGTCTGTATTTCAGACAGCGACATATATCGTCGGATTGGCGATGTATATAACGTGCCATTCCCGTCAGACAGTGCCTGTCGAGTCGATCTTTGGGAATGGATATGCACCCTTTCGGAAGCACACGATACAAGACCAGAGTATTTATTCTTCATGCTGCTCCCGACAGTAGCGTCGCTGATTGGACCTGCGTCGCATATTCGTGTCACCGACAGATACACAGAGACAATAAACATGTATATTTGTATTCTAGGGGAGTCTGGCTCAGGTAAAGTTGTAAATTAACAATGCAATCAGTGGAAGACAGAGGCTCGTTGTCACGTTGGTTTGTGAAAATTAGCGCATGCGCAGATGAACTAATACACTCAACTTTCTCCCCACATTTTACTTTGGACAAGCCGATTCAAAAGGTGACTGGTCCCACACCTATACAGTGTGTTGTTCGAGATATTATTTGCGACCAAGTCTCTTTGACATGTGCGAGGTTGCAGTGTCGCTGCTCCCAGGAATCGTATATATGCCCGAGAACACACCCGGAGAGACAGAATGAACACAATGCCTGGATGCATCAACATCTCTGAAACTTGGCACATACTTTATACCTTACAGCAATATCAAAAGGTAAAAAAAGGGTATGGCAAGGTAATCAGAAGTTATAAAACCACGTTTAATGAAATAACACAAAACACAAATGCAGAATGGTGAGAGTTGCTGCCTTCCTCTAACGTTGATGAGTATGAATCGCTCTTCGTCACTTTCTGATTCTAAATATTCTCAAAATATTTGTTGTTCTAGAAAATTCGACGGAATTTAAAAAGGCGCTGGTTGTCATTTCGTTTCGAAGCATATACAATTTCTGGAATAATCAAACACAAGCGACGCCTTTTTTGCCACGTTCTGATTTAGTTCATTATTGTCCTTTCTGAGAACAATTCTACCAATCGACTTCAAAATTGAGAAGGTGACTGAGGTACGTAATCCAAGATGGCTGCCGTTGACATATTGGATTCTGTCCGTCCCACATCTTGTGAACGCGATATCTCGAGAACAATTCAACCAATCGACTTCAAACGTGAGAAGGTGTTTCACATTAGTCAGACGGCCATCGGTATTGATTTTCACTGATGTAATTGATCCAAGACGGCTGCCATTGACCATATTCGATTCTGTCCGCCACACATTTTGTGAACGCGATATCTCGAGAACAATTCGACCAATTGACTTCAAACTTGTCAACGGGGCTTCGCATCAGTTCGACGGTCATTGGTATTGCTTTTCACTGAGGTGCCTAATCCAAGATGACTGGCATGTACCATATTGGATTCATTCCTTCCCACGTCTTGTGAACGCGATTTCTCGAGAACAAATCAGCCAATCGACTTCAACTTGGGAAGGTTTTTCACATCAGTTAGACGGCCATTGGTATTGTTTTTCACTGAGGTACGTATTCAAAGATGGCTGCCATTGACCATATTGGATTCTGTCCATCCCACATCTTCTGAACGCGATATCCCGAGAACAGTTCGACCAATCGACTTCAAACTTGAGAAGGTGCTTCACATCGGTTAGACGGCCATTGGTATTGATTTTCACTGAGGTACGTAATCCAAGATGCCTGCCATTGACCATATTGGATTCTATCCGTCCCGCATCTTGTGAATGCGGTATCGTGAGAACAATTCGTCCGATTGACTTCGAACTTGAGAAGGTGCTTCGCATCACTTAGATGGCCATTGGTATTGATTTTCATTGAGGTAGTATGTAATCCAAGATGGCTGCCTTTGGCCATCTTGGATTTCACTCACCCATATTGTATCCATGTGTGTTGTGATCTATTCTACCCATCGATTCATAAACCTCGCCATCCACCAATCCATATACAACTACAGACTTACATTTCAGTGTTACACTACCCATTACTGCTTCCCAAACCTCCTCAAATTGTCTCAACAATTCCAGACAAACGTCTCTTTCCACATACACGTATCCACTTTCCAAGTTATATTTAAGGAGATATTGAAATACAAGCATCTAGACCGGCATTCATAGTTCAGCCGTCGTCCATTAGAGAATATCCGCGTCCATAAGACCTATTCCATATCCATATAACAGTATTAGCACCAAATTCAAGAAAATAATCATAGTTCAAAAGCGTATATGCTGTATGCTCTCAAACAGGCTACTTGGTGGAGGACCTGCTAGCTACTCAGCTTGTTTATATATAAATTAAAACATGTGGAATTGTAGATATTTCCATTGTTGAATTCAGATTTGGAAATGTTAAGACAGATACGCTAGGGCTATATAAATATTGAACTAAATAATATACTGAGAAATAGTACGGTAAGGCGCGGATTGTCGCTTCGTTTTGACGAATGTATAAATCCTGAACTAAAGCAGAAACTGACACATTTAATTATTTATATATCCCTAACATTATTGTCTTAATGTTTATAAATTAGTAGGATTTTACGACGAAAACGTAATTCCATATAAATTAGGAAAATATTAGCGCTTAAATGAGATTTATTTCATATGTGCTACTTATACTTTGTCAGCATGTTTACATCGGACAAACCGAAACTTTCTCATCATAGAAACAGTAGCCGAGTAGTCACTAAGCAAAGTATTACATAGTTCTTCCAGGTGACTTCCCTGGTATCCCTGCCACAAGTGTATCATTAGCAGGCGACTCTGCATGCGGAGTCAACCACTGATGACACAATTACGACAATTGTATCATTGCTTAGCATGTTTCAGATTGTCGTACTTGTGACACCAAGGAATCCAGAAAATACCTATGCGCCAACGTAGAATCAGCGAAGTTGATGTACTGTGTCGACACTGGGTCGTAAATATCCCAACTGAGCCGACCAGTATCGGTCGCCAAGACAGCCCCAAATACGTTGTACCCGAGCGTGAGCATGGCCAACTGAAACGATATAACCTTGCTGGGAGAGGCAACCTTCAAGGTGATCATAAGTGGAGCGAGGTGGAAGCCGCGCATGGCTGTAGAAGACCCATCTGCCGACGCCATCCTTGGTTATGACTTCTTCGCCCGACATGAATTTCTGTTTGATGTTGAAAACCACAGCATCCACCTGGACGGGAGGGACACCATGCTGCGTTGAGGGAACATGCTACGGGGCGTCAGGTGAAAAAGAGAAAGACAACATAGCGGTTACAGAAGAGATAACGCTGACACCTCCAAATGAGAAATTTGATGCTGCCCAAGCCGCGGACCCCAACTTGTTCACGGGTATCGAGTGGGTACAGGCTGGGATGCGGCCGCACTGAAACAATGTGTGCCATGGCGACAGATTGATCAGATCCATGTGAAGAGACTACGAGAGCTTTGGCATGGATGAGAGTCGCCTGGTTCGTCAATTCAACGGCAGACGCGGGCGACCAAAGCTCCGAGTGATGGTGGCAATGGTGGTGCCATATACTCTTCAAGACCGGATGTTATGGGAGAATTACGACCGACCGTCAGAGGGACATCAAAGACTGATGAAGACGTTGAACAAGATTCGATAAGATTAGACGTGTGGCAGTTGTGTCCCAGCTGTCACACATGCAACCGAAAAATCAGCAACGGGTGACTCACGTCTGCTTTAAAGTCGAGAGAGAGAGACAGAAGAGGAACGTAACACGGAGTCTGATCACATTGAGGAAGAGGACCTGTCAGCGAAGACCCGTATGTCGTGACTCACCTGAATATGACTATATGCAGGCGCTTTCAATAACCGATCAATTCAAAGTCCGTTCCTTCTCATTCACCAAACTTTATATAGCCGATGACGCAGTGAAGAATATATATCCACCTTCTTTGTATTTGAAGGAAACTACAGATAGTCCTAACGGCACATCATATTTCGACCTATGTCTCTATAAACATGAAGCGAGCCTTCTTTCTTGTTTATTTCATGACAAAAGAGATGATTACAATTTAGACATCGTAAACTATCCCTTTGTGGAAAGCAAAAATCCAGTGGGACCTGTATATGGCGTATATATATCTCGCCTAGCAGCATTTGCTAGTTTCTGTGACGATTTTAATCAACGTCACAAAGCAGCTTGAAAAAAGGGCTATACCACCAAGCGCCTCCACTAACAGTTTCTCAAATTTGGCGATACATATCGCATGCTGATAGCAAAATATGAGCGTAGCGTGCAAGATCTATGGCGTTATGTTTCGTAACTTGTATCTAATTCCGCTTAACCCAGGGCTAGTGGCCGTATGATCCCATGTACTTCAAGATCCTCGTGGTGTTCATATGAAAAGTCACAATCAAAGCGTGACTGAGATACATCATTCTCTGAATGACGTAACTTGTATCTAATTCCGCTTAAACCGGGGCTAGGGGCCGTATGATCCCATGTACTTCAAGATCCTCGTGGTGTTCATATGAAAAGTCACAATCAAAGCGTGATTGAGATACATCATTCTCTAGATGATTACATGTGTGACAGCTGGGACACAACTGCCACACGTCTAATCTTATCGAATCTTGTTCAACGTCTTCATCAGTCCTTGATGTCCCTCTAACGGTCGGTCGTAATTCTCCCATAACAACCGGTCTTGAAGAGTATATGGCACCACCATCACTCGGAGCTTTGGTCGCCCGCGTCTGCCGTTGAATTGACGAACCAGGCGACTCTCATCCATGCCAAAGCTCTGGTAGTCTCTTCACATGGATTTGATCAATATGTCGCCATGGCACACATTGTTTCAGTGCGGCCGCATCCCAGCCTATACCCACTCGATACCGGTGAACAAGTTGGGGTCCGCGGCTTGGGTAGCATCAAATTTCTGATTTGGAGGTGTCAGCGTTATCTCTTCTGTAACCGCTATGTTGTCTTTCTCTTTTTCACCTGATGCTCCGTTCCATGTTCCCTTAACGCAGTATAGTGTCCCTCCCGTCCAGGTGGATCCTGCGGTTTTCAACATCAAACAGAAATTCATGTCTGGCGAAGAAGTCATAACCAAGGATGGCGTCGGCAGATGGATCTTCCACAACCATGCGCGGCTTCCACCTCGCTCCACTTATGATCACCTTGAAGGTTGCCTCTCCCAGCAAGGTTATATCGTTTCAGTTGGCCATGCTCACGCTCGGGTACAACGTATTTGGGGCTGTCTTGGCGACCGATACTGGTCGGCTCAGTTGGGATATTTACGACCCAGTGTCGACACAGTACATCAATTTCGCTGATTCTACGTTGGCGCATAGGTATTTTCTGGATTCCTTGGTGTCACAAGTACGACAATCTGAAACATGCTAAGCAATGACACAATTGTCGTAATTGTGTCATCAGTGATTGACTCCGCATGCAGAGTCGCCTGCTAATGATACACTTGTGGCAGGGATACCAGGGAAGTCACCTGGAAGAACTATGTGATACTTTGCTTAGTGACTACTCGGCTACTGTTTCTATGATGAGAAAGTTTCGGTTTGTCCGATGTAAACATGCTGACAAAGTATAAGTAGGGCATATGAAATAAATCTCATTTAAGCGCTAATATTTTCCTAATTTATATGGAATTACGTTTTCGTCGTAAACTTAGGGATATAGGATATAGGAAATAGGGATATATAAATAATTAAATGTGTCAGTTTCTGCTTTAGTATAGGATATAGGATATAGGGATATATAAATAATTAAATGTGTCAGTTTCTGCTTTAGTTCAGGATTTATACATTCGTCAAAACGAAGCGACAATCCGCGCCTTACCGTACTATTTCTCAGTATATTATTTTGTTCAATATTTATATAGCCCTAGCGTATCTGTCTTAACATTTTCAAATCTGAATTCAACAATGGATATCCCACATGTTTTAATTTATATATAAACAAGCTGAGTAGCTAGCAGGTCCTCCACCAAGTAGCATGTTTGAGCGCATACAGCATATACGCTTTTGAACTATGATTATTTTTTTGAATTTGGTGCTAATACTGTTATATGGATATGGAATAGGTCTTATGGACGCGGATATTCTCTAATGGACGACGGCTGAACTATGAATGCCGGTCTAGATGCTTGTATTTCAATATCTCCTTAAATATAACTTGGAAAGTGGATACGTGTATGTGGAAAGAGACGTTTGTCTGGAATTGTTGAGACAATTTGAGGAGGTTTGGGAAGCAGTAATGGGTAGTGTAACACTGAAATGTAAGTCTGTAGTTGTATATGGATTTGTGGATGGTGAGGTTTATGAATCGATGGGTAGAATAGATCATAACACACATGGATACAATATGGGTGAGTGAAATCCAAGATGGTCAATGGCAGCCATCTTGGATTACATACTACCTCAATGAAAATCAATACCAATGGCCATCTAAGTGATGCGAAGCACCTTCTCAAGTTCGAAGTCAATCGGACGAATTGTTCTCACGATACCGCATTCACAAGATGCGGGACGGATAGAATCCAATATGGTCAATGGCAGGCATCTTGGATTACGTACCTCAGTGAAAATCAATACCGATGGCCCTTTGACTGATGTGAAACACCTTCTCACGTTTGAAGTCGATTGGTTGAATTGTTCTCGAGATATCGCGTTCACAAGATGTGGGACGGACAGAATCCAATATGTCAATGGCAGCCGTCTTGGATCAATTACATCAGTGAAAATCAATACCGATGGCCGTCTGACTGATGTGAAACACCTTCTCACGTTTGAAGTCGATTGGTTGAATTGTTCTCGAGATATCGCGTTCACATGATGTGGGACGGACAGAATCCAATATGTCAATGGCAGCCGTCTTGGATCAATTACATCAGTGAAAATCAATACCGATGGCCGTCTGACTGATGTGAAACACCTTCTCACGTTTGAAGTCGATTGGTTGAATTGTTCTCGAGATATCGCGTTCACAAGATGTGGGACGGACAGAATCCAATATGTCAATGGCAGCCATCTTGGATTACGTACCTCAGTCACCTTCTCAATTTTGAAGTCGATTGGTAGAATTGTTCTCAGGATATCGCGTTCACAAGATGTGGGACGGCCGGCCGGACGGAAGGACGGACGGACGGACGGACGGCTAGCATTTCCAAGTCCTCCCACCACTTCGTGGCGGAGGACAATAATGAACTAAATCAGAACGTGGCAAAAAAGGCGTCGCTTGTGTTTGATTATTCCAGAAATTGTATATGCTTCAAAACGAAATGACAACCAGCGCCTTTTTAAATTCCGTCGAATTTTCTAGAACAACAAATATTTTGAGAATATTTAGAATCAGAAAGTGACGAAGAGCGATTCATACTCATCAACGTTAGAGGAAGGCAGCAACTCTCACCATCCTGCATTTGTGTTTTGTGATATTTCATTAAACGTGGTTTAAAAACTTCTGATTACCTTGCCATACCCTTTTTTTTACCTTTTGATATTGCTGTAAGGTATAAAGTATGTGCCAAGTTTCAGAGATGTTGATGCATCCAGGCATTGTGTTCATTCTGTCTCTCTGGGTGTGTTCTCGGGCATATATACGATTCCTGGGAGCAGCGACACTGCAACCTCGCACATGTCAAAGAGACTTGGTCGCAAATAATATCTCGAACAACACACTGTATAGGTGTGGGACCAGTCACCTTTTGAATCGGCTTGTCCAAAGTAAAATGTGGGGAGAAAGTTGAGTGTATTAGTTCATCTGCGCATGCGCTAATTTTCACAAACCAACGTGACAACGAGCCTCTGTCTTCCACTGATTGCATTGTTAATTTACAACTTTACCTGAGCCAGACTCCCCTAGAATACAAATATACATGTTTATTGTCTCTGTGTATCTGTCGGTGACACGAATATGCGACGCAGGTCCAATCAGCGACGCTACTGTCGGGAGCAGCATGAAGAATAAATACTCTGGTCTTGTATCGTGTGCTTCCGAAAGGGTGCATATCCATTCCTAGCCCGAAAACATCGGCTAAGGGGTCTATTTTTTTTATATTTTTTTATTGTTGTTGCTGACCCCTTTAGCCCGAATCACATATACAGACCGAAAAGGAAAAAAATAAATAAGACGTCAGTCGCTCGAGATCTTCAACTGCACACGGCGTGGGGAATTGAGACAAAGGCACGAAAAGCATTTTATCGAATAAATAATGATTTGGCATCTCCAGAACTTTGATAATCAACTAATGACTCATTCCGTTAGACGAAATCTTCTTCCAAACTCTAATTTTGTCATCTAACTCGTCAAGTTGCCGCCATTTTCAGTCTCGTTGAGAGAACGAGATTTCCAACGCGATTGACCTTTCTGACCACGTGACTAGTCCATTTCACCATAGTCAGATCAGAAAGGTCACGATACTAGTGCGCGCGCGCGGCCAAGTCTCGTTGAGCTGTAATCTGAGGAAATGGCGGTAAACATCGAAATCGAGCGTTTATTGTGTTTTCTTCGTCGTCACTAATTTTTTGGAGTCCCAAACAGTCATTAGAGATGGTACATGGTGAAAGAACCTCAGGTCGGTCAAACTGTATCAAATTGGCATATTTTTTCTCTCCCGTTTCGTCATTTTCGTCAGCGAAAAGTTGCTCTTCGCGAGACGAATTTTTTCTCTCCAAAATTTAACCCACCCTCGATCTGGGCTGTGATAGGAATGCCACGCCCCCTTACCCTAAATTTACCTATCACAGCCAGAGTTTCTGGGTTAATCCATTCCCAAAGATCGACTCGACAGGCACTGTCTGACGGGAATGGCACGTTATATGCATCGCCAATCCGACGATATATGTCGCTGTCTGAAATACAGACCGGTGGCGCAAAACGCCTAGAGAATGGGCTCGCCATGGGCCTGAAATAGAGAAATACCTAGTCCATGAAACACTGCCAAGGGATGAGAGATGTTGTTTTGCGTCATACATCGCTTACAAGTAATGCCCAACGCTTTTCATTGGTTAACTAATACGGAACTAGAAAACTTTTGCGTATAACATATAGGCCTATGCATCAATTCTCTAAAATATATGATTCACAAAATCTGATAATCTGTAAGTATATTTATCGTAAATTACGAGAAATCGGGTCTATACTTGGTGTAAAAACGCATTGTTGAGGCTTTTGTTGAGGCTTTTGTGCAGCTGAAAAGGGTCACGTCTAGACGCATTGTTGAGCTCAGACAGGCTATTGTAGGCTTTGTCTTATGCGTTCTACACCAAGTATAAACCAGAAATCGTAAATGCTAAAGACGGCTGAAAATCGAAATATTCTTCCAGCTCCTCTGAAGTCGACTGGTGAATTTTTTACGTGATATTGCGATACTGAAGGTTTTGAACCTCCGATCGGTTTAAAACATAGTATTGAATGATATATATTATGTCTTCAACTATCAAATATTGATAGAAGTCGCGAAGGCGAAGCTGCGAAGCCACGAAGCGGCGAAGGCGAAGACGCGAAGGGACGAAGCGAAGTGACGAAGTTGTACAGCATCGTCCCTTCGTGTCTTCGCCTTCGCCCCTTCGCGGCTTCGCCTTCGCCCCTCCGCGGCTTCGCCTTCGTACCTTCGCGCCTTAGCGGCTTCGCCCCTTCGCGCCTTCGCGGCTTCACCCCTTCGCGTCTTCGCCCCTTCGCGCCTTCGCCTTCGCCGCTTCGTGGCTTCGAAGCTTAGCCATCGCGACTTCGCGGCTTCATCGCTTCGCATTGTGAGTAAGACGAAGTTACGAAGGCACGAATGGCCGCATCCGGCTTCCATATTTAGGGGTGAAGTGAAACAGGGTATGGAGTACGACATATAAGGTTCAATTTATGACACCGATTTACGGAAAATACATTAACCAATGAAAGTCGTTGGAATTACCCTATAATGGTTTGTTCCAATGTTACTCAATCATAATGATGATAATTTCTATATGTATCATATATGGAAATAAAGTATATTGTATATTGCAATAATGGGTAGTGCATTACGGATTATATAACATTACTTGTTATGACATTACATGACAGCGATTATCAAGGAGCTTTAGAAAGGTAGTTTCGAAAATTGTTGAACAATTTGGCAACCTCTCGGTTATAGAATAGAAATGGCAGGCCTAATGTTTTCATATTCGTGCGCAATGCATAATTGACGAACGGTTAATGTGGGGAAGTTTGTAAAAAAAACTGTAAACTTCTCCGTGTGTCAAATAACACGTCTATAAAAACATTACCTTTTGAAGAAAAAATATCATACGACCGTGAGGTAGACAAAAGCAATGTTGCATGTGCATGGTGTTATGGCACAATGTCTGTGATTGGCTCGGCATAGTAACAATATGAAGCTGCGCATCTGAAAACCCCTCGGCTCTGGGCGCCATGCAGCCATTCATAATGTATTCAATTTGAACCGTAGTACATTGAAGACACCAGAAACATCAAACAGTCAAGTGACAAATATACAGATTATCAAAATATTTGCAATTAGAAATGGCCACTAATGACAATCACTTTCTCTGATAATGTGAAAATCTTGATTGAAGTCTTGGATATATGCAAAACCTATACCTGTGATGGTACATAAATTAAATATGGTCGCCAAGGTTTCAATCAGGGTAACTGGTTTGGTCATTCCTTTAAAGTTTCTTGATGTATCGATGATCTACACCAAGTTTCACACTGAACAGCGAAATGGTATCCGAGATACACAAGATTAATGGTTTCGCATAAATTAAAGATGGCCACCAAAGTTTCCAGCCAATCGGGTCCAGATTCAATAGGGTTCTGGGTCACGAGCATATGAATGTGCACTGCAAGTTTGGTGTGCCCAGTCTAAGTCATTCTAAAGATATCTTGGTAAGGAGAAAGCTGTAACTTCAACAGAGAGGGGACAGGGGACTGGGGACGTTTTGCTGTAAAGTATATATCTACACATTAAGACATGCGGGGCTGGGTACTCCACTTGTGTGTATGTAACTTTGACTGAAGGTGGACAGGGGACTGGGGACGTTCTTTTGTAAAGTATACCTACATTTAAGATGAACGTATCTTTTTAGACAAACAACTATGAGAAAGAGATAATGGCAATATAGTAAACATATCATTTGTTGTCGGGGACTGGGGACTGGGGACTGAGTTTGGGAATATATAGGTGCAAATGTACAAGATTATTAGACATAAAGAGTGACACTTGACCAGGCTAAAAGACTTACGATACTACACGCTATTTAAATATATACCCTCCCGCAAATACACAGACGATTTGGGGGACATGGGGACTGGGGACTGATTTTGTAAATATATAAATATGATGCCAGGTAATTGACTGGACATATACACAGAAACTGGGCGTGAAAAGGACTGGAACTAAACGTCATGATAAGGATGAAATACTGTTAAAATTTACGTTAAATCATATTCACTCACTCACTCACTCACTCACCCATTCACTCACTCACTGTTTTATTGTGTTTAAATATGTCAATTATTTCGTCCAAGTATTCGTGTAGTTATTGTAAACCCCCAACACACACACACACACACACACACACACATAGAATATATATAATATACATATATGTGGTAAACACGTTGCAAAAATTGTGATCACCTTATATTGGATAGCTCTTTCACATTTCATAAAACCAATTATACATTTCAGATTAATGCAAATATGAACTGCAATTCTCGGAATTTAATTTATGTAATGATGTGTAGCGGTTGCAATAAGTACTACATAGGTGAAACAGGGGATACTTTGCGTAATAGATGTCGTGTACACCGACAGCAAATTAATACGCCTAACCTTCAACGTCTGCCTGTTACAAAACATGTAGCTCAATGCGCCCGGCATTTGGAAATTAAATTTAAAATATTTCCTTTTTTCAAAGTGCCGGTTGATGACCGGACTAGACGTGAAGTGACAGAAACAAACTTCATACATAAGTTCTGTTCTGAGCTTAACAGAGAGAATAATTGTAATTGATCGTCTCTATGTTAATCCGATAGTTTGCAAATTTAACTCACTGTTAATACTCATGTTTAATTCTCTCGATTGTTCAGATTGTTTATTGTCTGTAATAATACGGGATATACTGTGAATGATGTATTGAAATCCGTCGATTGTTATATTGCCATGTATGAACTTGTTTAATGTTAGATATACTGTCGCTTAGACTACAGTATCCAAGTCAATATTACATGTGTGTATGTATAAATAGCCGTAATTTATTTGATCGAATAAAGCTTTGATAAACCGTCGAGACACGGTGAAACTAGTTAGCCAGAAATCAAACCAGTTGACTTCGTCATGATTTTTTAACAATATTATATTTGCCGCACACAAAGGCAGTTTCGCTGCATTTATTTACTATATGTAGATATATATATATAACATTTCACGTCGTGTTACATGCTACATATGCCTGACAACCACTGTCAGCAATCTACAGTCAAGTCTTTGATCTTCTTTTGGTGCTCTCTGAAAGCAACCACCATACTCATATACTTAAGAGTAGGGTCCGAACACTCGTCTTCAAAGTCCCACAGGGGACCTCGAATCCATAGTCTCCGTCACCTCTCGAGTGCCTTGGTAGGAATCAACACAAACGACATCACCTTACTATTTCAATTTCTCACCATGGACCACATCACGCACCATCGAACTTCGTAACAGATGCATAGATACTCACTAAAGGTTTGCTTTCACAGTACCGACTTTCACCATCGTATACAAAAGGGACGGCAACGATTTGGTGTAAGACTCACGAAATATAATTGACAAAGGATATGCTGCAAGTTGTATTGTCAGTCTTTTGTCCAGGATATTACCTTTTCAATGGGAGGTCTGACACCAAAGCCTTGCCAAAGGGGCCACCAATTTCTTCCCCACTACACTCAACTGTATGACCTAATTTCAGATATTGAGGCGAAAGGACAACAGAGCAAGATTGCGAGCGATGTAACATTCACACATTCATCATTACTCGTTACAACAAATCCCCTATGTTACAGCATATAAGTCCGGTTTGGCCACGGTCGTCTGCTCCTATCCTACCAATCCGGATAGCCTTGCATGTTGTAAGATAGAGAAATTGTTTTACACACTGACTCTATTGTGTAACCGGGGTTTTTCTTTTGTCGTAATGACTCGGCGCACAATGGGTTTCACTTGTGCCCCGGTGTTCAAGTAGCAAGAACCGGGTGTTCATGCCGATCAAATCCGGGGTAATATTTGACATGAATACCTCCCTAGTTTCTAGAGACACACTGACTTCTTTGTCTGGCATGGGCATTCGTCTGCGTGAATCGCCTGGTCGCCTTCAGGAATTAGCAGGGGTTCATGTAGAAATAAGTGGGTGAGTGTTAAAGTAATTTATTAACCCGTACCCGGTGTTCAAGTGATTTATCAAACATTTTAAGATTAATCATTGAAAGAACGAACAATGTCCGTTGAATTGTGCGACGGGAGATAACTCATATGAAAATGATACAAAAGCCTTTTGATATCGAACTTTCAAGTGAAATTTCGAGAAACACAAGCTCAATTCATCTTCACATTTCAAGTTAAATGCTACACTAGCGTTCCGCCACGCGTAGTGTTCGACTTGGATATGCGAAGATGGCTCAATTGAGCACCACAAAATCACAAGTCAGCTTTGATGAATGTCAGTCAAATACAGAATTACTTTCCATTATTGGAGTGACAAGCTACATGTATCGTAAAAGGATCTGCATGGAAATACGCCATGTAAATTTCACACTTTGGTTTATTTTGCTGCCAGTCACATACCTTCTTGTCGAGTGACACCAGCGTCGTCGCGGTCGTGCATTCTTGCTGTAGTTTCACTGAATCCAGTCACAATTTCTTTTTGTGAGCGTAACACCATATGCCTTCTGATATACATACATTAAAACGGCGACTGCCTCAAATATAGATCTAATCTTGGTTGTCGCCTGCTAAGCGTTGATTGCAGACAAAGCAGTCAAAATTTGACGCGTCTGTATGCCGTTACGCATCAATTTTCTGTCGTACGTATATGTGTGGGTACAAGTCAAATGTGTACCGGTAAACGTGCATTTCTGTCAGACATTCCCTTAATTATAGGCCTAGTATGAGATCATGCGTATGGACATAGGGATATGTAATTTGTATGTCTGCATATTTTGTTTTATATGCGTTTCACGTTATGTAGATTGTGATACGTATATATATCAATTACATATATCTTTTTGTTACAAATCTTTGTAACGATAACGTGAGAGTTACGGACCAGTCAAACGGGTTGTGGAAGTTATGTTTCGTATGCAAATGTGTGGTTTGTCCTGAAACAACCATGATGTGTTACACAATACGGTCATTGTGTAAGTTATTTATCGCCTCCGACATCGGGGTACATGCAGAATGAACACTCACACCAGTCCGATTTAAATACCTCGGTCGCTTCGCGACCTCGGTATTCAAATCGGACTGGTGTGAGTGTTCATTCAGCATGAACCCCTCTGTCTCAGGCGATAACTATTACGTAGCGGGGAGCATATCCCCACCCCTGGGACCCCAGGATCAAATAAATGTTAACGTTTTGGACTAAGAAAATTCCTGTCCACAGATTCTCGGCCTCACCTATGTCTCCTAAACTACCCCCGAACTCTCATCTATTGCAAATGCTTACATCTGGTTACACTTATTGAACCCATCCACTACCCTCAGGGAGCATGTCCCCACCCCTGGGGCACTGAGCCCCACCCTATTTCTTCTAAACTAAGCATTGCCCGACCCCATACCATCATATTTTCCCACAGCTTACATGATACTACAATTCTTCAACCCATGCGCTACCCATGGAAGCATATCCCCACCCTCGGGGCACTGTGCCCCGCCATTCATCACCTAAACCGAGCTTCGTACGATGCCATATCCTCATATTTTCCTGAAGCTTACATCATGCTACACGTATTCAATGCATTGCCCAACTCCATACCCTCATATTTCAATTTCTAATTTTATATCTCTTATATGTGATACATGTACTAACCTGTTATTAGGCATGAGATGCAGTGTACATTGTATATACAGGCATACATACCAAATCACCTACATTATGTTCCTTTATAGTATTTACTACTAGTTTGGTGACATTATTTTATTTCACAAGTACAATATCAAAATAACTGGCGGGGGAATCCCGCAGTACCGAACCCCTGTTAGTTTTTAATTTCGTGTCGCCTTAAATGAAGGACGCCATTTCCTTAAATTTTGCTATCGAATTCTGGTTGACCCTAAAGCTTTTGCGCAACCATATCTGTGTCCACACATTTAACTTAGTATATTAATTAAAACTGAGTTTGAATCAGTTTGTGATGGCTCAGTCTTTACCAGTGCACATTACTATGGAGCATTATAGTATGATTGAACACAGTTGTCATTGTTCATTCTTTTATTTGCATACAAATGTGAGGATTTATCACAGCGCTTGTGTCCTATTGCATACTGGAAATGATAGATTTATTCCAACTATTGCATTGTTATTAGCTTTGTTTGTTCACATATCATCACACAAAGTTACACCAAGAACGTGCTCCAAATTGCACACCTATTCTTCCTAGCTATACATGTACATGTATTTGTCAGATCTATGCAATGGGATGTGTAACCTTACTTTCGAAAAAAAATGTAATCTTTATTGGAAGTTACATAATATAGTTCCTCCTTCAATCCAACCTCAACATCACTAATATAAAAATCATATTTCTTAATAAATATATTGTTATTTTAAATGATGTGCATTGCCAATGATGTGCAACCGGAAATGATATGCCACCCTGAAGGGCTCGATCTTTTTGCGAAGCTGCATGTTTTTTTTTTAATTTCGTGTCATATTAGATGAAGGACAACATTTCCTTCGATTTTGTTATCAAATAATTGTATTCCAGATCATATGATTTACTCTAAAGCTTCTGCACGAATCATTTGTGTCCACACGTGTAACTTATTATATTTATTACAACTGAGTTCCGAAAGTTTGGCGTTTCGCTAACTTGCGCCTACATGTAGCACCACCTCGTGTCAAACCTAAATTTGATTTCGCTCATTAGATTTTTCTCCAATTTGGTATTCAGATACCATGCCATGATATGTTCCCTAGGATTGTATTTCACCTGCTTCAGCATACTGGTGGTGACACCTGGTGGAAAAGTCTGAAATTTGTTTCTGGCAATAATTTGACAAATGCTCATCAGATTCTTCTCAAATTTGGTATTCATATGCCATAAGATGTCACTTGGAATTGTGTTTCGCACACTTGCGCCTACACATCTAAATTTGGTTTCCGGGCAATAACTTTAAGACCCCTCTTCAGATTCTTCCCAAAGTTCGTATGCTGATACATGTACCATGTCATGAGATGATGCTTGGGATTGCGTTTTGCCCACTTGCACCTACAGGTGGTGACACCTGGTGGCAAAATTAAAATATGGTTTCCGGACAATAGGTGGAGGATGCATTCAGCTTCTTGTCAATTTGGTTTGCAGATAATATGCCTTGAGATGTCACTTGGTGTTGCTTCTCGGTTACATAATTTCCATGCTTCACTGCATGGAAACTATATTACAGAAGCAATCAACGTTCAGTCAGCCGTTCTGAGTTGATTTTAAAACTTGGGAAGGCAGAAAGACCTTTCCGCATCCAACGCCTATGAAGTAGCAGTTGCCTCCCTCATGTATATCCCCGAGACCAACAATGCTAAAAAATATTGCTGTCATTTCGGCGGGGGACCTAGCATCCTCTGGCTGCTTGTTAATAATTACTATTCTTCACAAGTTAAACATATCAGCAAAGTAACCCGTGCTACGTGGATTAGATGTAGTAATTTGCATTTTACATTTTTGACAACATAAAAATTCACAGACATCAGACTATAAAAAAATAGCCTAAAAACATAGTAGGTTTACTTTGTTGGCATTATTTTTGAATATGGTATAGCGGAGGGATTAGAAGTTCCAGTTTAACCTGTGATTGGTGTTATACTGGCTTTGTTTTTAAATTCATACAAATACCACAAGGAACCTACCATCTGGCGTAGTCATCGCTGTAGGTCTAGGAGGATCATCTGAAAGACATTAAACACATAACTGTGGATCTTCGTTAATAACTATCACATCCACAATAGGTCTCAAGACAATCTTTTGGAAATGAATCTTTTAGTTCAGAGAAGGTGATTGCTACTCGAAAGTTTGAAGCACAATTTAACATAGTATGAAGTTATATAATCAATCCAATGAACCTTGACAAAAACTCTGTGATTGGTTGGATGGTCTTCCAATTTTCTACACAATTTCTTTTTGAAAATTTGAATCGACCAATCAAGTGACTGAAAGCTGAAGGAAAACCCTTGATGAAATGCAGCCAATCAGTAGCAATATTTCCTCAGACAAATACACTCTCATCATAAATTCCTAACTCAAGGTGGAATTATCAGCTGTTCTAGAGAGAGCTATCCCCAACTGTATTTCGAGAATGATCCTTACACAACTGAATGGCGTTTACATCTATTTCACTGCTGAGGGCATCACGAATTTGGGTGGGTGTCAGTCCCACAGTTCCATTGGTGGGTTGTGGAGCGTCTGCTGTGATGATCGTGATGTCAGAGGTGAAGACGAATTCCAGAGATAGCACAATACTGCCTTTCCTACAACAGAGAGAAGAGAGTGCAAACATCACTGACCATTTATCTACACTGAACGTCTTCTCTCATCATTAAATTTACAGGTAACGCAAGTTACTTGCAAACACCTGTTTTTATTATTTTCTGATATTACATGTAAATATGCTTGTGTCTTATGCTATAAGTCACTGAATCAATCAGAGTTTATTCTAAGATGAACATAAATTCTGATTTAATAATGACTACAGCTAATGAAACTTCTTTTGAAACCTATACAATCCAATGAGACCAGTAAATTTTTCCTGTTGAAATTCAATGAATATATTTAGTTCTAAATTTATCTCACCTCATATTGGTGATCTGGACATCTACAACGTATTGTCTAATGGTGCTTTTAAGTAGAGCACCGAGTATCTGCAGCAAAGATGAGATAAGATATTCACATTAAAGTTCTTTGACTATAATCAGCCTGCCATACAAATCTTCTCCATATTACATGTTGTCACTAGATCTACTCCGCCGTATAGTCAGTGTGTATGGTATTGCCAAGACGACAAACAGTACTTTACTCCAATTAGTACTTCAATATGGTGCATGAAATTGGGGCAATTGTGCACTTTGAAGCATGAATCTTGGCACATTTATAGTACTGGATTAGCTGATTAAAATTTTCTATGGGTCCACTTGAAATTATTCCAAGATGACCGCCATTGTAATGTAGAAATCAGGTCATTTGGGACCCCTAATTTTTTTTCTTTCTACAAAAGCTAGGGATTCGAAACATTATGACATATCTTGGACTCAAGTACTATAGGGAAATGTAAAAAGTTCCAAGATGGAAAAAAAACTACATAACAAAATTAGGAAATGATTATTTGATGTGGATTAAATTAATTGTCAGCACTTTCATGCGTAAAAAGGCAAATATTTCACGAAAAATGAGGAAAACGCAACGTTTTAGTCACACCCTTATGAACCCCATTTTAAATTTATTCGAGATCTTCTGCTTGGCTAAGGGGTATTTTCGTCAAGTACATCCGTCCGTTACCGCCATATATGCAGAATCGTTTTAGGCCCATTCCTATATTTTGAAAAACGTTTATTCATCTAGGTATAGGCGTATTTTTCGAAAATGAGTCGCTTCGGCCCAAATATTAAGAAGTTATGCCCCTTATCGGATTTAATAATCTCTGATTTTGTAATTTCAATAGGCATACTATCTATACTTAGGTGAATAAGTTTCCAAAATTTGGTCACTCTATATAACTAACCCGGTTCTGCATATACCGCGTTAATGAATTGACGGACGTACATGCCGACTGCAATACACCAAGGCCATAATTGGCCGAAATGTTTAAAAAAAAATGACACATGAATCGTGACAGCCTATGATATTGGGGTCATTTTGAGCCTATTCGCAAACCCATCCAAGCAGAAGACCATGAATAAATTCAAAATGGAGGTCAAAGGTTTGTAATGAAAAAGTTGTGTTTTCTTTGTTTTTCTTTTACGCATGAAAGTGCTAACCATTATTTTAATTCACATAAATAATTATTTCCTAATATGTATTATGCGTTTTTTTTCTGAGAAAATAGCATCAATAAAGAAATTCGAAATTCTGACTAAAAAATCGATCTCAAAAAAAGCATTTTTATAACATGACGTCATTTTGACGTCATTTAGACAGCCACATTGGAACTTATTACATTTTCCATTGCAAGATATGTCATTGAAATGTTCAACTCCGTAGCCTTAAATGTAAGAAGAAAATTTAGGGGTCCCAAATGACCTTCTGATTTCAACATTTCAATGGTGGCCATCTTGAATTTGGCGGCCATATTGGAATCATTTCAAGTGGGCCCATATTTAATTTTAAAGTGCAAAATGCAGAAATCTCAAAGTGCAGAATCTTTCCACGATATTGCCGCACTAAATCACAGATGAGATGTATAGATTCAGTCTGATTGTCCAGTTTATCCATATTGGTATTGACAGGGCGATCAGTGCATACAAACTAACCTGTAATGTCATTCGGTTTTTTATCTCAATGTATTGCGCCGACGTTTTGTAACCGAGTTTCTCGGTCCAAGGCTCATTCAGCGTCAGGGTACCACTCAGAGACGGACCTGAAATTGCGGTTAATTACGTCGAACTCATTATTACTAATAATTCATTAATTAATAAATTGAAATTAATACCATATAGAGTAACTTCTGACTAGGGGAGAGATCCTACAGGAAGTTTGAATTTCACTAGATGCGGCTTCTGATTACACAAGTATATGCCAACAATATATTAAAATGATTCTGCAAAATGTCACAGCTCAAAAAGAGGCAATATTCTACTAGCAAACAATGTCTCAGATAAGTATAGAATTGCCTGTGGAAATATCTATGGACATTGCCATTTCAGATACGTTGGTTTCAAAGCAGGTTTGAAAATCATGTATGACAGAAATGCATTTTGTGAAATACTGGCAAATATTTGGCCGAATAGTTAGATTCTCAGTTATGTATGATATTTCTTACCACAGAATACTTTAGCCAATGTTGACCTTAGATGGCTTATAGACTATACACTTCAATCTCAGTCAACACGGTTCTTTCTCAGTAAATAAACAAAGCAGCCTTTCAGAAACATTCACATTGTGAACAGCACAGCGTCAGAGCTCTTAACACCTGAGCTTCATTTAAGGCAGTAGATCACGTTCTAACTTTCAAAGTGAGAATTTGAATTTAAGTTCTGTAATGGTTCATCAGTGAATGATTAAACATTTTATAGAGGTTATCATGACTATATACAAAATATGGCCTCATACATGGAAGTGTTCAGCGAATGGCTATAACACCCCTAATTAACAGGGGAATAACCCAATTTTCAGATTTCAAGCCCATTTTTCTCAACTTTCCAAAACCAAAGTTTATTTGTATTATCATATAATGTAGAATTTATTAACTCCTGGTGAAATATGAAATGAAAATGTGGGGTCACCATATTTTTTTTCCAATAGCAGATGTATAATGGATAAATTCTCCCTTGTTCGCCCTATGTCCGAGACGCAGTGCAGGGGGAATCTTCTTGGGGTTCCTCTTCAAGGCATTTACAAAGTTGTTTTTTGGCTAGCCGTGAATAAGGAACAAGTTTCGGGTTACGCAAGCATTACCTATTTCCCACAGAACATCCAGAGCTGTCCAACCAATGAATCTGACAGACCAAATTTTGGTCAAAACTATTTCATTTTTGAGCTACTGGTGATACGAATAAATGGTTCGGTTTTGCTAGATACCAATGTTTTCTTTACTTTTACCCTATGTTAAGGTGCCAGGACACTGATAATAGGATATTCAGTCTGTTTCGAAAGATTAAAAAAAAATCACATTATGACTCCAAAAGCAACGTTAACTACACACTTAAGCAAAACACAGCGTAATGCGCGTGCACAAGAAGATATGCTGAAATTATGCTGTAAGTAATCCAATCTTATACCTATGGTATGATCGTACCATGCGTTCAGATGATACATGCTAGATTAACCAAGTACAAGAATCAGATTCCACATTCAGTTGATAGCGGTCGTCCAAATTGAGTTCTCCCAAAGCTCGATATGTCATTGTAAAGGTCTTGCTTCGGGGAGTGACCGTTTCTGTGCATTTTCTCCGAATTCCACAGCCGATATCTCAGGAATTACTGTGATTTTTCCCCATGAAACGAACCACATTTTGTGTTTTTCTTCAGTCTATTTTCACCAGGTTATTTTAATACCATTTTGGTAGTCCCTTTAGAGAGTGTCCCTAGTCGATGAATATATAGTGAATCAGAGGTGATATGATTAAAAGAGACCATCTTAAACCAGCGATATATCCTCTGACATTTTGTGTTTTTCTTCAGTCTATTTTCACCAGGTTATTTTAATACCATTTTGGTAGTCCCTTTAGAGAGTGTCCCTAGTCGATGAATATATAGTGAATCAGAGGTGATATGATTAAAAGAGACCATCTTAAACCAGCGATATATCCTCTGACATTTAGACTGTAGGGCTAATCATGTGCTGCTCAAGCAAAGATCGAGTAATTTACCAAAATACAAAGCATAACCTCATTATATGAACATGAATAAAATCATAACAAGTTTACCAATACTGAAGAGTTTAAATATGGAAATAAATTGAACTTCTCACCTGCATCTTTGGGAAGATTTTCACGTATCTGCTTGAGGAGTGAGTCATATGCAGTAGTGTCTGGCAGTAAAACAAATTCAGATAGTAGTCGAGGATCTGGTCGTGTGAAATAGTGAACAACACATCGTACAGAAAAGTTAGAAAAAAATCTTGGGCCTGCATTTGCTCGAGGCCTATAGTTTTCGAGGCCTATAGTTTTAAACCCCGAGCAAATTTATACGTGTGTAAATGTATAATTAGGCAAATCCAGACGCAATTGATAATGAAGCCCATCGATTCAACGGTCAAATGTTAAAGTCAACATGGCTTAAAGTTGAATAAATTCGAGTTATTTTCATGGAATTTCACAGATGGTTAAATCCCAGTCAAAACCTTTCTTTCTCAGTAAACAAAGAAAAGTGTCTTTCAGAAACATTCACAATGTGGACAGCACAGCGTCAGAGCTCTTAACACCTGAGCTTCAGTTAAGGCAGTAGATCACGTTGGAACTTTCTAAGTGAGAATTTGAATACAAGTTCAGTAATATGATTCTTCAGCGAATGATTAAACATTTTATGGCAAACAAGGTGGTGGTCACCATGACTATTTACAAAATATGGCGCAATGCGTGTTCAGTGAATGGCTATAACACACCTAATTAATAGGGGAATAGCACAATTTTCAGGTTTCAAGCCTATTTTTCTCAGCTTTTCGATGTTTATTTGAATAAACATATAATGTAGAATTTATACACCATACGTTTTTCAGATAGTAGCTATTCAACGGATGAATTCTTCTTTTTTCGCCCTATATCCGGGACGTAGTGGGGATGGGGAAGTGGACTGGAGATGGGAAATATTCTTGGGGTTCATCTCCAAGGCATTTACAAATTTGCCTTTTGGTTAGCAGTGAATACGGAACAAATTTTGGGGGTTTATACCGCAAGCATCATCTCTTTCCCACTGAACATTCTGAGCTGCCCAATGAATCTGACAGGCCAAATTTTGGTCAAGCCTATTTCATTTTTGAGCGACTGGTAATACGAATAAATGGTTTTGTTTTGCTAAATACCAATCTTTTGATTACTTTTACCCTAGGACACTGATAATAGGATATTCAGTCTGTTTCGGAAGATTTAAAAAAAATCACATGTTATAGCTCCAGAGGCAACGTGAACTACTCCCTTAAAAAACACAGCTTAGAAAAATACAGCATGAATAAAATCATAACAGGCTTACCAATACTGAAGAGTTTAAATTTGGAAATAAATCAAACTTCTCACCTCGTTTGGAAAGCTTTTCACGCGTCAGCTCGAGGAGCTGATCAATAGTGCCTGGTAGTAAAACAAAGTCAGATTGTAGTCGATGATCTGGTCGTGTGAAATAGTAAACAACACATCCTACAGGAAAAGTTAGAACAAACAAAAACTTGGACCCCCAGTCGTTTCTCTTCGCTTCTGTGAACGAATTAAACTTGTACATTTGTCCTCACTACGCCTATGGTTTAAAAGTCACAATAAAATGCACACAAGTTATGCACGCCAATTTAAATGTGTGTAATTGTATATCTACATGTATTTTTCTAAGCATTCTCATAAAACATGCATGAAATAGGTGACTAAATCCAGTTGGAATTTATACTAAAGCTTATCGATTCAAATGTCAAAACACAAGAACAAAATGGCTTACAGATAAGTTACCATCGAGTTATTTTCATGAAATTTCACAGATTTCTTACGCTGTAATCTCATTAAACTGAGATATAATATCACGGAATATTCCCCAGATATACCTAGATTGGAATACGCTCGTGAGTCTAAAGAAGTATCGGCACTAGAGACACCAGATCATAGATCAAATGTTGGCATGACCAGAAACGAAGTACGGTATAGGCCACAGGTCTATAAAGAAGCCATTTCGTTTTGTATTGTTTTGGAATCTCTGGCGCGGTTTCCACGTTCATAAATCAACAGAAATAGACTAACACTTCTCATACGCAGTAGGTTATACAAATACTAACAAAAATATTAGTTTGAGTAACATGTTTTAAGCGAAGGACAAGACAGCTATATGTGTTCAAGCTTGAGAGATCAATGCCAATGGACGTTTTAAAAATCGTTGGACATCAACTTGAATACACCAGTGGATGTAGTATGTTTATATTGTCTGTATCGATGTTTTGCCCCAATAATATTGACTAACTTATACCTAGAAGTCAGGGTTAAATTAATCATACCACCTACATCAAGTTTCACCAAACGGAACTGTTACATTGATGCGAACCTCGAATAAGTTTGATCCTACAATGAGTTACTAGTTCCAAATGGAATAATTTATTGTTCAAAGACAATAACGGTTTAGAAATTGTATCATACGTTTACGGAGAGAAATGGTTGCTTTCAAAAATGTGTTTCACACGTACTATTTCATTTTGAAATTATCATTTAGGACCGAATCCCCGCTAGGTCCTCTACAGTATACACTTGACCATTTGCGATGCAAACAAAGGAGAGAGATTGCCAAACAAATACTCTCCTAAAATACACAGCACGGCCTTGTTATATTGACAAGACTGAACTCTCAACAACTTTAAGAATACTGTATAGAAAAACAGAATGAACTTCTCACCTGTTGAATTAGCAGACGTTTTCTCCCTGTCCTGATTGAAAAATCTACCTCCATCAGTACCTGGTATCAAAACAAAGAAGACAGTTTGGTTGACATGGTCATGTGACCTCAAGACAAGGGAGACATGGATGCCGACACTTAACTCTTAAACAATCAGACATGAAAAAGTGTTGGTCCCAACAGTTGCACCCGTCTTCCCTTATAAATATTGTCTAGTATGTAGTAAATTCATTTATTCGATAGCTACGACTTGGCAAAGATAAAGTATGTTTTGTCAATCTTCAGCTTCATACATAATATATTGATGATATTATACTTGTCAGGGGTAAGGATTTCACGACAGGGAAGGTGTTTTCTGGTTGGTATCATTATCAGCTGGACCGCCTCTCTATTAGAAACTGGTTGGTGCTATAATAGCACCAGCCAGTTATCTTACATAATTTTTGTATTTCCAATCTACGGGCAATAAGGGGGTGCGTTCGCACCACACGCACCATGGGTAGCGACGCCCTTGCTATTGTCTGTATGTAGTATACGATATGGCTTATATGGTTTTGCGTTATTGAAGGTAAAGCCGTTCACGGGTAAATGGTAGTAAAAACTTTCCCGAACCAGTCAGATTTGCAGCACAGAATTCAGAATAAATAGTAATAGACCATGAGCTGCATATAGTGAACCCTCCCCCCCCCTTTGGGAATTTTGTACGCTATGTTTTTCTAAAACCCCAATGAGTCTGGAGAATAAATTCACTTGTTAGCACTCTGGCCGTTGGGGCTTTTGGGAGATAATGGACTTTAATTACAGGCATGGAGGTATGAAATCACATTTCCAAAATGGGGGTATAGGTAAGAAATACGCTATATCTCACACAAAACATCTATCAACCACAACATATTTGGTATCAATGAAAAGAATATACAATCCCCTAACTTTCAGTACCATTTTGTATGGGATCAAAACAAACATGACGTCACAGTGACGTTATAATGTCAAAATTATAGTTAAAAAGTCATTTTTACCATACTCAAAAAATCAACCTCCGGGGTTTTTCCCGGCCCGCCCGCCCGGCCCGGCCCGGCCCGGCCCGCCCCGGCCGCAGCGCGCGCGCGCGCGCGGGTTCTCCGGAAGTGCGCGTCATTACCGGCAGTGCGCGGATGAAGTTCGGTTCAAAAGGTCAAAGGTCACATCCAGGTCAAAAGGTCTCCCTTTCGGCAAGGTTCGGAGAATACATAGAACTTATAGTAATAAACAATCTATACGTGTTGGACGAGTCTTCATTCACCGTCTTCCTTTACACGCACCTCAATGAAATGCCCGCTCCAAACCTAGACCAAAACACGTACTTGGTCTGTGGGCTGATTTCATTGGCTCTCTATTTTACTATAGTGCTCTTGCATTCTAACATTGATGGGTTACATTTTGGCCCCATCCTACACTACTGATTTCAGTTTGACTGAATCTCCACATTGGGCATATACATTATTTATTCTGTATTATACAATCGGATAGCGGTTGTCGTGAATAACAACAAGTTCAGCAATGTTTATATAGTTTATTATCCCCAATGTTACATCATACCCAGGCTGGGGGAGCCGCCCTGGGTATGTTTAGTATGTTCGCAGCAAAACAAATTGAAATATCAAACACCATGTTTTATTATTTAACACACCGTCACATTAGGTACAAGTGTTTACTGAGCTCAAGTCAACGATCAGCATGTAGACATAGAGAGTAGGTGCGGCATGTTATGGTATTCATCAGTGCGCGGGTGACGCATTCAACCGATGGCGGTGGTCGGTCAGCTTGGTAAGGAAAAACGTGACATTGGTTACCCTCTCTACCACCCATTGTATGTTGGGGCGTTGACGATGTGCCCATCTCAAGGCATCCACGGTGTCCAGTATCTCCAGCATCGTCTCTAGTGACCTCCGGTTAATAATGGTGAACGGCTGGTCAGACACATAGATATTATTGCCGGGATAATAATACCGTAACTGGCCCGTCTTTTGGTGACGTAAGATGTACCCGAAAGCGACATTCAATTTGAAGGCCGTAGTTTGATCTTTGAAGATGGCTTCCACGTAGCTGCGTAGACGGGTGCGGTTGGTCAGTGGAAAATTGTAAATATCTTGAATAGGGCCATGAGGGTGGAAACAGTGCCGTGTCATGGACCAATGGCGCCGATCGATGTCACTCAATGGATGATTGTCCTGTAAGAGATCGCCCAGAAAATGTTCGATGTTGTCAGGCGTATGACCCGAAACCGTAACGCTGGGGTCCGGCTGGATATCCAGGCTCTTCTGAACTGTGGGTATAGGCGGGCTCTCCTTCATCGCATCACCAGTGGCGTTCGTCTCCCCGGGCTTATCTTCACTGGGTCTGACCTTCCGCGGCTCCTCTTCAGTAGGAAGTTGTCGCTCATGCCATGGTACCGGGGCATGAATCAATCGTTGGTGTCGCAGCAACTGACTGCGTCGTTTGAAGAGTTGACCACAATCCTCGCATGGACGCTTGGGTGGCCCATGAATTGAACGTTCGTGGCGCAGTAACTGATCCTCCCGATTAAATGACCCTGCGCAGGTTATACAAGTATACCGTGCATCGTTGTGGATGGAGGCCTCGTGGCGTCGAAAATTATCTAGACGAGTAAACTGCTTCCGACAGCGTTGTGCAAGTGAACATCTTGGTGAATCGCCCGAAAATGCCCGTTGATGCTACGTAGCTAATTCTGTACTCAGCATGAATCAACCGTTGGTGTCGCAGCAATCATCATGTCGTTTGAAGAGTTGACTACAATCCTTACATTGTTCCGTCGCGCCCTCGTGGAATGAGCGTTCGTGGCGCAGTAAAGGATCCTTCCGATTAAATGACCGTGCGCAGGTTATACAAGTATGCCGTGCATCGTTGTGGGTGGAGGCCTCGTGGCGGTGCAAGTCGTGCAGACGAGTAAACTGCTTCTGGCAAGTTGTGCAAGTGAACATCTTGGGGGTTGACAGAGTGTCTGATGAAACGGCCAGGCCGCTTCCCTTTTATAGCACGCTAGCTGGTGATCTATTGTTAGCACACTCAGTTCAACTACCCCAAGTCGAGAACCGAGATGTACTGGTGTACGATTGAGCCGCATTGCGCGCGCGCGCATGAAGACCCTCATACATACCCCAATGCAGGCGCAGACGCGAAGTGCCCGGATGATAGACACGGACGTCACCGATCCGAAAAGACACGGACTTTACCGACAAGACACGGACTTTACCGAAAAGACACGGGCTTTACCGAAAAGACACGGACGTACCCGAAAAGACACGAAGGTGAACGGCATTGTGGGAAACCCCCACAGACAGGTCAGTACATGCATTCCTATGATGTTCACGCACAATAAAAGGAATGATCTGTAATCTGTGTTGTTGTTGCTCTCTTTTTAGGACTAAGCCATTAGAATAGTGCGTATCACGGACTACACCCGTAGAGCTACATCTAGGCGCGCATGTGTGACCTGATCTATAAAACACGTCCCTCTGGATCCCACACCTTCATTTCTACGGTTGCAGAGCCATGACGGAGATCCAGCCCTATGCGACTCGCATTTTACAGCATGCCACCGTGGTGAATTCACTCACGGGTTACCGAGCAGTGGTCCGGTCCATGTTTGCAGACGGCGACGACAACGAGGGGCGACGCCAGATCCTGAACGAGTTCACAGAAGCGGTCCTCGACAGAGTGCACTCAATGGAGAGGTGTGCCATCACTCACCACTACTGGACTATGACAGCCATCCTTGATGCTCGGGCTATGGACCACGAGCGCTCACGCCGGAACCAGCGACGGCTGGTTGGCCTCACAATAGCCTGTGCCCTATTGACCCTGGCGCTGTGGCATTGACAGTGGGACCTCACCATAAATACGAGGGTCAGACAGAGTGTGTGTCATTCAACGATCGTCATTGGATCAAGCATGTCACCAGTCCTACGAGCCATCCTTCCCCTTACACCCCGGGTGGGGTTACACGTCTATGAAGATAAAGTCACCCTCGTGGAAGATCGTGGAGATGTTTGCTGGTCGCCCGCTGAGACCGTATCGAATACGGTTACGCTACACCGTGACGGCTGGACCAAATTTAAACGGGTGTTGAGCGGCGAGCTCGATGGACACCTCATCCACATAGACAATGCCATCTACGTATACCGTGGATCCTTCTTCCCACGCCTGGGCCGCTACCAAGACCCTACGCGAAGCTTCACCCTAGACCCCGATCTGTGGATAGCATTCGAGAAAGTGGTGCCTATCGTGGACCAGCTGTTTACACCGGACGAGCGGTCATCAGACGAGTTGGAGTGGGCTCGTGCCCTGAGAGAATCGGCGGCAGAACCCAATGAACAAATGTCTAGCCATGAACCAGACGACGATGCCATTGATTACCCGGCTAAACTCAGTCAGCCCAGTGACATGACCACCTGATCCTTTGATCTCACGGAGTTCTCCCTATAAATACGAGAGGCAGTGAAATCTGGTACCATTTACGTACTGACCATGACGGAGCATATAATACTTGCCCATCTCAGCTTGACCCCCGAGGTTTTCCTGCACGTGTATGCGGATAAGGTCGATATCATGGAGGAGGTGGGAGACATCTGTGATGCGGACCCTACACAACTGTGCCCGGCTCACATTCGTTTGTCCCGGGAGGGCTGGACCAAATTCAAACGGGTGTTGTCTGGTGAACTGGACGGCGACCTCATCCACCTGTGTCACGATGTGTACATCCGACGCGGCCCTTTCTTTGCTCAATTGGCTCGGCTAGATGAGGGTACAGTGCATTTTACCCTTCACCCTGATCTATGGTCTGCATTGGAAGATGCCGTGGTAGATGTGGATCAAGTGCTTATCAAGCGGTCATCAAACGATTTGGACTGGTCATTTACCATGGACACTGTGGAAGCCCACGAAGAAAATCAGAAAGAAACTCCGGCCCAAGATATACCCGTTATAAATAAACGATAGAGCCAGGGTCCATCATCATTTTGTCACCATGAAGCGCCGGGAGAAGGTGTTGGATAACTTATACTACAGTCCCGACAGTCCGGCGGCCTATAGTGCATTGTCGGCTCTCTATCGAGCGGCCAAACCCCAGGGGATACAACGTGGCCAAGTCCGAGATTGGTTAAGAAAACAAGACACCTATACCTTACATCGAGCTGTCCGTCGCCATTTTCTACGGAACCGGGTCATCGTGGGAGGAATAGATGCCCAGTGGCAAGCAGATTTGGTCGATATGAGCGTCTTTGCCAAACACAACGATGGGAATCGGTATATCTTGACGTGCATCGATATCCTATCCAAGTATGCGTGGGTGGTACCCATCCGGACGAAAACGGGGGCGAATCTCATAGCGGCGTTCAAAGACATCTTCAAGACCGGGCGCAAACCCTTTGTATTTGCAAACCGACGAAGGCACGGGAATTCTGAACAGGACCAGGTTCCAACAGTTTCTGAAAGCCCAGAAGGTGTTTTTCTTCCATACGTACAACGACCAAGGCTTCCGTGGTGGAAAGGTTCAACAGACATTCAAAGGCCGCATGTATAAATATTTCACCTATAAGAATACAAGGCGGTACATCGATGTTCTCCCGAAACTTGTGAGTGGTTACAATCGAGCCTATCATCGGAGTATAGAGAGAGCCCCCATTACCGTGACCCAACGCAATGAAGCCTAAGTCCGGCGTGTCTTGTACCCCAGGCAATCGCAGCGAACGACGAAGGCGGTGTACAAGGTCGGGGACCCTGTACGGATCAGTAAAGTCAAAGGTCAATTTGAGAACAGTTACTTGCCCAACTGGAGCGATGAGCACTTCCTGATTAAACGGCGCCTACCCCGACAGCAGCGAGTCTATGAACTGGAAGATCTTCAAGGGGAACCGTTGCTAGGGACGTTTTACGAGACGGAATTACAGCCCGTCGTAAAAACACAGCAAGACTACTACACGGTGGAGCAGATTTTGAAAACGGAACGTCGACGTGGCAAACTGTTTCATTTCGTCAAATGGCACGGCTGGCCCAGTTCCTTAAATTCCTGGGTCGCTGCCAACCAGGTGAAACGACTATAAAGCCAGACACCACTGCCGTCATCCTTCATTCCACGTCCGACCACAGTGCTATGGACAAACAGCAGCTGCCTCTGAACACAGCGTCTCCCAAAACGCGCAAAGCGCAAGTGGGCTTTGTGGTGATACTGCTAACCCTGCTGAGTGTGTTGTACGGTGGTGTGTTTTACGACGTAGCCTATGTCAGCGCGCTACTTAACCAACTGAGAACACCAGCCACCAGTGAAACCGGTCTACAGATAGCACCAGTCAACCCCGTATCGAGCCCAGTCACCACCACCACACCCCGTGTACAAGCCACAACGAGCTCCACACCAAGCTCCACACCTACACCAAGTACACCCACTACGTCTGAAAACCCACCGGATTTCATCCCTCACAGTAAACCGACAACGACGACCGACGTTGTACCCACCACCATCATCACTCGCAGTGTACAGACAACGACGACCGACGTTGTACCCACCACTCCAGTTCACTCGTACGAAATTTACAAGAGCGGGTTACCACGACAACGGATACACCTCGAACCATGGACCCTCGGTGGCAGCATCCCTTCACCTGCGTCATCGCAGGACCGACGGGCTCCGGCAAAACGCACTTCGTCAGGAAGCTCCTTCAACACGCCGACAGCATGATCACTCCACCCATTGCTCGAGTCGTGTGGTGTTACGGAGAATGGCAGGAAGCGTATGCAGCAATGCCCCACATCACGTTCGTGGAAGGCCTACCCAACCTGGCCGATTTGGAACCCGACACCTTGGTGGTTCTGGATGATCTCATGGCGGAGACGGATGCGCGGGTCACCCAACTCTTTACCAAAGGCAGCCATCATCGACGGCTCAGCATGATCTACATTGTGCAGAATCTGTTCAGTAAAAACAAAGAACATCGGAACATCAGCTTAAATGCCCACTACATGGTGGTCTTCAAAAACCCGAGAGATACCACTCAACTGCTGCACCTGGCGAGACAGATGTATCCCGGCCGCACACCGTTTGTGTTGGAAGCCTTCAAAGATGCCACAACCCCTCAGCACGGGTATATGCTCTTCGACCTCAAGCAAGCTACCCCCGAACATCTTCGACTACGGACCGGCATCTTTCCCGGAGAGACCCACCACGTGTACATGCAAAAATAATGTAAACACACCCACAGTGGCTCCCCCAGCTGGGGTCTGTGTGTTTGATGATGGGGAATAATAAAAAGAATGAATACCACAGCAGGGTTGACCTTGTCTCTGAGGTAGATAAAAGCAGCAGAGTTGTGGGTTCTAGCATTAGTTGTACAGGATGTCTGCGCGAGTACGGAAGCACGCTCCCACGCTCCGTGTATTGAAGACGGTCCCATCCGAGTTAGTCCGAACCATTGTACGCGGTGCGGACCGACCTTGTACGCTGTCTGTGCGAGATCGGGTACAACCTGTTAAAAGGCAACGTACCACTGACTCCGGCTCAGAAGACCAAGTTGGCTACATAAGATAGGTCTCCGAACCCTAGTCCAGAAGCGGGTGCCACAAACACAAAAGAAAAAGGTGTTACAGAAAGGCGGCTTTCTCGGGGCCATCTTAGCACCGTTGGCCGCTTCCGTGTTGGGTCCAGTATTGGGTGGACTCTTCGGCCGACAATGAACCACACGAAAAAAATGGTGCTCGTCGAACCACGGTTCCTTCAAAACCTCCAATCGTCCTACCCTGTCCCACCTAAGGTGAAGACCATACACACCCTCGATGGAGAGATGCAACAGATCTTACAGAGACCGGGGTTAAGCGACAGTGAGAAAGTACAACGGTACAATGAGACGCTTCAACGGTACATGACGTTCATGGACCAATAAAAAAAACCCTCTACCCCACCACCACCACCACCACCACCACGTGACACACCGCCGACTTCAGCACCGCTCCAACAGCCGCCATTACCAGGGGTACTACCCACAGCCCCACAGTGGGTGGAAGACGAAGTGCTGAAGAGTGTACCTGCATCGTTCAAGAAACAAGCTGGCCTGGTATTACAACGGATGAAACAGAATCCTAACATGACTTGGAATGATAAAGGCGAACTACTGGTACAGAATCAGGTGGTTCCCGGGACCCACATGACGGATTTAGTGAATGACCTGATGCGTAAACGCGGGTCGCACACGGATCCTCGAGGATGGGAGGTCTTCGCTCAAGGCTTGAAAGACATGCATGTACCACAGGAATTGGTGGGGAACCCCCACCGCTGGGCCTTTATGCAGCGAACCCAGCAATCACCGAGTGGCCCACTACCTTCTTGGGAATCCGAATGGGAACCGGAGTCACCCCCCAAAACTCCATCATCACAACGGGCACCTTCTTTTCAGACCTTTAAAAAACCACCCTCGATCAGGACACCCCACATCTCCAGAGCCGTGACACGTAGCAAGTCAACGCGACGAACACGACGCCGGACGCAACCGCCCAAGGCCTGGAAGACCTATTAAAACCAACAGCAGCAGCAGGACAGCTCAGTCGCCATGTTTTACCTCACCCTACCCAGTAACAGTTCGCTGGATGTGTTTCCTGACAACACAGTGGCCAAGTACGTGACCCAGTTACCGCAACCGTTGCATTTACCTGGACGATGGGAATGTGGCCTCGTGGATATCCAATACCCTTACTCGTGGTACAACGTGCGAGCCAATGAAGTGTGGTACGACGTGACCTACGAAGGAAAAGACACCCGACTCACCCTGCCCGAAGGCCAATACGATACCCCCAAGGAGTTCATGGGTGGGCTGTCAAGACTGTTGCATTATAAGGCTCTACGGGAGGTCACGAATACTTCAAAATCCATCAAAGCCTATCCCTTCAAGAATCACGTGGACTTCGATTACAACGCACACAACGACAAGGCACAGCTTATCGTCACCGCCAACGCGAGTGTCGTACTGAGTCCTATCCTACAGCAAATGCTGGGTTTCGATCTACAGACGTTCTCTGGTCCCACCGCCCACCAAGGCGAGATCCCGATGGATATGAAGTCGGGTATGTACGGACTCTACGTCTACTCGGACGTGGTGGACAGCCACATCGTGGGCGATATCAACACACCTCTGTTACGGGTGGTACCCATTAAAAAGTTGTATGGAGATCAAGTCACCCACAGTTTCACCCACATGCTCTACCTGCCCGTACGACAAACCCACATCAACACGATCACGGTGGACATAAGAGATGACACGGGACGACCGGTGGCATTCGAACGCGGGAAAGTGGTGCTGACACTTCATTTTCGACAAGCACGTGCTCCCCACTTTGTATAATGAAGGTGCCTTACGAGTGCGATGCACGCAGCTATATGGACTATTATGCCCAACAGGCCGGGGTGGCTTTCCGGTTTTTAGTGGTGCACGCATGCAACGTGGACATGGACTGGGGAACATACTCGGGAGCATCGTCAAAACGTTCCTGCCCTTGGTGACGCGTGGGGTGAAAGCAATTGGCAAACAAGCGGTACGCAGTGGACTGCAAGTGGCCGGTGATGTCTTGGGGGGTACGGCACCCAAAGAAGCCTTGAAACGGCGGGCCAAAGAAGCGGGAGGCGTCTTGGTGGCCAAAGCACAACGCACCGTAGGGAATAAAAGAGCTGCCCCACCGAGACGACGCACATCGAAGACCCGGGATATCTTTTCTTAAAACAGGTCCTTGATCCACGCCGAGTCCTGCCCCTCCACCAACAGTGAATTTGATTTGTGGACCGTCCCACCCACACAGACCAGTGCCGAACAAGGATTATGGGTGGAGCATCTCCCGCTCTCCAGCATCAACGGAACAGGGCCCATCGAGTTCACCATCAGTAATGCGGATACGGCCTATATGGATTTAGCCCATACATACTTGTATGTGAAAGCCAAGATCGTCAATGGAGATGGCACCAGAATCGCCGACCAAGCAACGGTGGGCCCGACGAATCTCTGGCTGCACTCGATGTTTCAACAGGTGGATATATTTCTCAGCGACAAACTCATCAGTGACTCGACCAACACGTACCCCTATCGAGCCTACATCCAGACGCTGTTGTCGCATGGGCGAGAGGCTAAAAAATCTCAACTGACAGCCGCTTTATTCTACCAGGACAAAGCCGAGCACATGGGCGCAGAGAACGACAATACGGGATATAGCAAACGGAAGGCTTTGGCCGCGAACGGAATCGCGGTGGATATGATGGGTCGACTGCACGCAGACATGTTCATGCAAGACCGATACCTCTTGAACAAGATCCCCATCAAAATCCGACTGATACGGGCGCCTGCGACCTTCGCCTTGATGGCCACTAACGTAGAGGCGCATGCAGCTGACTATAAGATTGTCATCGAAGACGCAGTCCTGTATGTCCGAAAAGTGAAACCGAATCCAGCCGTCCAATTGGGACACACGAAAGCCTTGAAAACAAAACCAGCCCAGTACCCTATCCGACGTGTGCAAACCAAAGTGTTCTCTGTGTCTGCTGGAAATATGAGCGCCAACAAAGAAAA